>JAYJMA010005028.1:0-12968 GCA_036873895.1 Parotocinclus cabessadecuia | reverse complement strand
CTTTTGTATTTATTGTTTGTTGTCTGGTATTGCACATGCTGCACACGTGCACTTTATGTTGTGAAGTTTAATGTTTTATGTAGCACTTTGTTCCTGGAGGAATGTTGTTTTATGAGGTTCCTGGTTCATGAGGTTCCACGAGGTTCCACATTCATGTTCAAGTCACAGTAAAAGTCACCTGAAAAAAGAAAATTAATACATTAAACTATAATGAAGTCAAAGCCAATAAAGGGAAATTTGCTAACAGCTAATAAACAAACACGCTAAAAACATGCCAAGCCGATGACCTGTAAGTTTTCTAAACACAGATTAATGTCAGAAAATAGAATCCACTGGTTTCTTTTTAGAAAAGAAGGAAGACAGTTAAGTCAGGATTAATCAGCAGTTACAATCCTTCATAGGTCACATACTGTACACTCACACACTCATACACACACTTATATGCTAGGGATACTTTTAAAACTTTCAACGTTAACCAAACAGGCATGTCTTTGGACTATGGGAGGAGTAGCCAGAGTAAACACAAAGAAAATACTCTATCTGGGATCGAACCCAGGACCTTCTTGCTGTAAGGCAACAGTTCTAATCACCACACCACCCACCATACTTAATAAATTATATAAACTTATTATCCACAAATTGATGATTCATATGTGTTAATAATTTATAGCAACTCAAGTGAGCTTTTTCCTTATTACTACAGAAGGCAGTTGAGAATCCACCCCCCAGATGTGTCTATTATTTTAAAGCTTCTCTTATGCCTTCACTGACCTCAATAACTCCTTTAATGTGGCATAAACAACAACATGCTCATATTGCACTCGTTTTATTTGAAAAGCCCAAAGCTGATTTATATTTTGAAAACCTTGGTTTATGTAGTGATTCACAAGTGGAAGGAAAGCAGCATTTTGAATGTAATGTTGAGCCATTCTCTATCTGACTTTCCTGTGCTTTATCTGATAGCTGTCTAATGCTGTGGTTTAAATGAAGCCATGAGGATGACTTTCTGCACGATCTGGTAGCAATAAGCAGGTCACCCATGCTGCCACACTGATACTGAGCAAGAACATGCACTGCTACTATAATCAAGGGCCCTTGGGTATTGCCCTGGGTCTTCATTGTCTGTGTGTTCCCCCCACCAGAGGTTTCATAGGTCCTTTCGTCTGGGTCAATAGCATGCTTAACCAGGGGCTACCCTCATGAGACAAAGAAACAAAAACGGTTCAGGGAAATAAGACCCACAAAAATAGACCAGCTTGTCACATCTAGCGAGCCCACTCCGAATACACTCATGTGACCACGCACAGACGTTATCCAAAACCTGCTTTGTGTGGATTCTACTCGCTGCACGTAACATAGCTCTGGTTTCTCTCTTGTGAATGTTTCTGAGTTCCTAAAAAAAACACTGGACACGTTTACCAAATAGTATATCATCAACACACCATCTCTGTGTTTTCTGGGGACAGACAGTGGAGTTGTTGCAGTCTACTATGTAACACTTACACCTTTATATTTGTATTTTAAAAATTCATTCATTTGTATTTCAGATTTTAAATGTCCAGCCTTTGATAGCATTCTGTTTAGTTCAACTGGATGCAGTTTTGGACATGTGAAGAAGCCCTGAATTTCAGACTCTGAAATTGGATTAGATTGCATCTACCAGACCTTTAAAGCTAAAGCTCAACAGTCGTTTGTTTGACTCTCTTCTTACAAAGCAAATTCAGCCATCGGAAAATAAAAGATGACTTTAATTAGTTGTTAAATAGAGAAGAATGCTAAACTTTGCAACGCTATGCATTTTAATGTCTCAATGACTTTCTTGGGTACACCTGTTGAACTGTTTCACACAAATAGCTATATAAGACTAATATGTAAATATCATCCAGTCACATGCCAGCAACTTCATTCATTTAGGCATGCATGATTGAGAAGACCTGAGGAAGTTAAAAATGAAAATCAAACTGGCCTGAGGACCTGAAGTCCTGAAGTTCAAACAAAGCATTTCCCTCTGGAATTAATAAAGTGATCTAAAGAGATCTATCTAGAATGGAGAAGAAGGGTGTTTTTAAAATTATTTTAAAATGAACATGGCATGGTTGCTGGTGCTAAAAGGCTGATCTAAAAAGAAAAAATATCCAGTCAGTGGCAGTTCTATGAGTGAAAAGTCCTGTCATTTTATAACAGGTTACAATTTACACAGATTCACCAAACTTGGACAATAGAAGACTGGAAAAATGTTGCCTGGTCTCATGAGTCATACGATTTTTGCTGCAACATTTGGATGGTAGGGTCAGAATTTGCTGTAAAGATCATGAAAGCATAGATCCTTCCTGCCCTGTACCAACAGTTCAGGATGCTGCTGGTGGTGTTGGGGGGTTATTATCTTTCCAGAGTTTGGGGTGCTAAATACCAACTGAACAGCACCACATATAATATTGTTGACAATGACCACAGTGTACCATCTTATGATGCCTTCCAGCAGGAAAATGTGCATGCCACAAAGCTGTCACAAATAATTAAGGCAAAAATGTGGACAATTTAGGGGGTCTAACACTGTGCTGGTGTACCTTATAAAGTAATTGGTAGGGATATATACCCCAGACCAAAATAACCTGAAAAATACACTAACCGTGTACAAATCCAAAACCTGATTGTTTGTTATACATGGTCTAAATTAAATGTGTGCATAGACTCAGTTACTGAGAGACATCACTACTAAAGTATGACCAGTCAAATTTGTTTAGATGGAGAAAAAGGTGGTATAAAGTGGTATGATCGCGACCCTGTCTTTTCAGCTGCATATTCCCTCGACCATTTACTCAATATTAAATGAGGTGTGGCTGTAATTACTGTAATGTGCCAAAGAGGGCACTGTGGTACTATACTTCATACAGGAGACCTCGCTCACGTACTCTACCACTAAGTGAACACACAGGTCATAATATACAAAGTGTATATATATATATAAATAATACATTATATACCTTCTGTTCTTGTTTTATGTTGTTATATATGGCATATAATAACAATGTGTTGCTTTATACTTTAGTATAAATTGCTCACTTAAATAGGGAGATCTTCTGTAACTGGCATCACTGTGCATGTGACAAGTGAAATGCACACAATGTGGCAAAAGTTTGTTAGCACCCAGCAAGAGTAGATTTTTGAACATTACTAAGGTCATGAGCAAGTTCACCAGGTACTGTCTGTGTAGTTTATACAACTCAGTGAGTGTTGTCTTATGAGTTCAGCAGTTCACAGACTTGTTCAAGAATAAAAACCCACTTGACCAGACATGGCTTTAAATAAAAGAAAAGAAAGGAAAGGAAAACTTTCATGGTCACATTTTCCCACTCTCCCATTTTCCCAGACATGATACTGTTGCTGCTGAGTTGAGCTATTGAGACTACATCAGTTTGTAGCTCTCAGCACAGGCTTCCTATTCTGTCTGAATGACAAATCCTCAGATACTGAGTCTCCATGATTTTTTACTAACCACACAGTGTGTTGGCAAGGAGACAGGCAGTTAAGTTCACTAATGAGTAATAGAAGATCTACTTGAATGCTGAGATGAAATGAAAAGATATATTCCACTGAAGATTTATTAGTTCCCTTGGTAAGGATGGCTAAAATGATTATGAAAATGTATTTGTGGTTAATTAGTTTACTCACATTTAACATATAACAGAATAAAATAAAATACATTAAATTATTTTTATTGTTTACCGCCACATTCCAAAGACATATTTATGTCCTACGATGGATTGGCACCCTGTCTAGGGTTGTTGTCTTTTTTCAGGATTAAGCGGATAAGAAAACAATTGTCACAATTATTGATACCACTCTACCTCATTTTGCCAGCACAACAGGACTGAGTCGTCTTCTATGTTGCTTAGGTGGGATGGGTTGCGTGGGGTATATGTCAGGATGAGATACTTCTCCCTGGGCAGGGATAACTCAAAACTCCCTCCATCACTCCTCTACAGGCCTTACGCCATTCAGGTGTGTCCTCGGCTACCAACCTCCATCCGTCCCATGGGACCCCACACCCTCTGATGCTCCCGCTGTGGACGCCTGGTTCAACAGAAGCGAGACCGTCTGGAGCCAGGTGCAGTGCCACATCACACAGACCGTCCGGAGGTACCAGACCCAGGCAGATCGCCAGTGGAGCCCAGAGGAAAACTTCCATGCTGGGTGGCTCTCAATCCGCAACCTGAACTTACAGGGAAGTAACAAGTTGCAACCCAGATTTATTGGACCCTTCAATATAATTAAAAAATCCAATTCTGTCATGACATGAACCCATGAAATAGGTTAACGCAGTGTTCGGAGGAATGCACAGGAGGCAGACATAAACGCAAGCTTGGTTTTTATGCATTATACAGTGCTACAAGAAAGACAGGGTGGAATGGCATATACAACAAACACATATAACAAGACAAACGGGATAGAGAGGAAGAAAGAGCAAGAGGAATCGAGAACGGGTATAGAATAAGGACTGGAGCTCGGACTCTCAGGAGGGAAAGACGAGAACCGGTGAAACGCAAGACAGAATGGGGTTTAAATAGGAGACTGCCGAGAAGCAGGGACAGTGTAAGAGAAGCATTCTGACAGTATAAAGAATAAAGCAATGAATCAAAGATATTCCTCAATAGACAGTCTGACCAGACCAGGTTCCTAGGTCCTCACTTGTGAGCCCTCTAATTGGTTTTCAGTAAGTTGTTGGTCAAGGGACTTGGGTGACAATGTAAAAAATAGTTAAACATTACGTGAGATTTTGAGCTAGCTCATTTTCCTTTATAGAACCGACCATGCCCTAGATGCAGCCTCTTTGCAAAGGCACACAAATGTATTTATCTTTTTAAATTAACTGATATTTAATAGAGACCAAAATTCTGTATATCCAAAGAATAGGTACTGGACCATGGACCACAAGATCCAGGGTTAAAATCCCACCCATTCTTAAGCAAGGATCTTAAGCGAAAACTACTTGGAATGTAAGATTGTATCAATTGTAAATCACTCTGAATAAGATCATCACAGAGCCTTTAGAGGAAAAAACTTAGCGGACTTAACAATAGGATACAGATATTTTATATACATGATAAGCATTCCTTTATATTATGCCCAAACAACATTTTAAAAATTGAGCTGAAATTCAGTTTTTTGTTCCAACTTACTACAAAAACAGGTCCAGTCGTGCTTAGCAAACTACAGATGCTAATGTTTCTGGTTACATAAAAGGAAATGCTTTTCTTTTTCTTTCTACAAAGAGCTTGTTGGCATGGAAGTAGCATCTCATTGTAAATTTAGAGAATGATAATGCTTCCTTCTTCTGCAAATCTCCAATCTTAATCCTTGGAGGGATTGTCTGCCTCTTGAACCATTCTCACGTGCATGTGGTTACAGAATACACTTGTGTCCTGTTCCAGACATGTATATTATAGCTTCAGTTGATTTAATCTTTTAAATGACCTAAATAATGGTTAAGGCTTTCAGACATGTAGATTTTTGTTGTCTGATTTAGGACTTTACATGCTGAATTTGTTTTTATTCATTATTCTTTATTTTTTTCTTAGAAGAAGAATCTTTTCTAAAAAGATTTCTTAGAAATAACATTTTATTTTTCTTTTCTTAAAATTTAAGCTTATCTTTTTATTTGCGATTCTAACCAACAATTAAAGCATTTTTTCAAAACCTTTATTAATACTGTCTGGTGGAGAATGATGACAATCAAAACTTCTTTGTTAAGAGCATATTAAAGTAAATGCGGCCAGCCCCATGTTTTCTCTTTCCATTTTGATTAAGCTGATTAACATTCAGCAATTGGCACTCTTAAGTATAATTGTGCATACTTTGACTTTAATTGCCTTTTCCAAGGCTATAAACAAATGACCATAAATCCTTTATCAGCAACATGATTTCAACTTAAACTTCAAAGGTGTCTTCCTCTGAAGCATACACATCTATTAAATGTTTAGAAAAGGGACATGATTCCTCATCCTGACTGGTCTTATCTCATTTCCCTTATATTCCCCTAGCACAGTGACAACAAAGCTGTACATGGCATTGCCTTTTCATCTGATTGTACTCCCCTCACTGTGTCATCCGCACTCATATTCAGATAAGAGATGTGTGTGGTTAGGGTGATTTATTGGGTCCTGTCAGACGCTTAGCTCACCTACAGGCACACCACTCATAGAGATATATCTGTGGACATGGTCAGTGCAGAGGTCCTATGACAAGCTTAAGAACTGTGGAAATTGGAAATTAGTCAGTGCAAGCCAAGCCCTCAAACCTTGCAATACTGTGAAAGCATGCAAATGGAAACCTACACATCACCAGTGTGGCTCTGGGTTGTAGGGGTATTAAATGGCCAGAGATAAGAAAATAAGAAATTACCTATCTTTATATTCCTGACCCAATGTATAGATAAACTAATGTTTGTATAGAAAGATGCTAGTGATGGAAAGTGTGAAATAAGACGGTCAGGTCAGATTAGGGCTGACCATGAGCAGACATATACAGACATCCATTATACAGAAGAAGATGATAAGGACTCGGCAGTGGGAAGAACACATGCATAATCATTACCAATTGTAGCACCAAAAAGAAGCATCAAAAGGAAGCACAAGGCATGTCAGATTATAGTGGGTGGTTATCATGCAATAAACATGCATTGCTGTCTATAATCCATCATGAGCCACTTTGATTATTCCGGATATATGAAACTGATGAATAATGCTGCTCTGAAAAGCAGCCTGCCTGATGAATTACCTGAACCATAGCCACGGCAAAAAGATCTTCATGTAAATTCTCAACAGATATTGCAGAAAAAAGCAAACAGCAGGATCTTTGGTTTACCTTCTGTGGTGCATCATCATGAACTGTTGTAACATTTTCTTTGGGGATTGATAAAGAATGAAATAGGAGCTTAAAGAAGAAAATTGTATTTTTAGGTAAATGTTCTGTCATGGGTTATGAAAGCTAGTTGAAATGTAAGTCTGAGTCAGCAACCAAATCTCAGGCAGATACTGCAGTTTCCCAATCGCATACCAAAGGTCCACAGCATATTTATTTCTTATTTACAGTTACTAATTACTAAATTAGTATTTACAGTTACTAATAACTATTAAAGTACCATAAATACATGAAGAGAATAGCACATATTCTTTTTCATATTTATTATTAAAATGTACTATATGTACACAATCAGTATATAAATATTTTTTCTATGTAATTTTTGGTAGAGAAAGTAACCTTGGCACATGCCATGTGAGATAAAAACTGTAGATTATATTGTAAAAATATTTATACAGAGAGAAAATAAGACAACCATTGTAGTCCAACCATTGTTGTGATGATAGTTTTTATTTTAACATGCTAGAAGGGTTTGCTTTAGCTAACATTAACATTAACTGTGCTCAATTTGTCAGAATAAGATATTTTATGTTTTGCCTGGTTAACTTTCATTTGTTCATTTTGTTTGTTAATAAACATTTATTTCTGCATTTCAGTCCTGCAACACATTCCAATAAATGTTGGGGTAGTAAAGGATTTACCACTTTTTAATGTTACCATTCCTTTTCACCACACAAAAGACGTTTGCTACAGATTTTTTAAACTTTTAACACTGCAGTGCTATACCCTGTGGTTAAAGCTCTCAAAACATTTAGGGATATTTCAAAATGACATCACTGTCAGTGTGTTTTGGCAGTATTGAGTGATCATACACCGTACGGAACTGTCGATGTGTGATACTCTTGTCCTGTTTAAGATACTTCTGTTCACC
Organism: Parotocinclus cabessadecuia; assembly: GCA_036873895.1. NCBI lineage: Eukaryota > Metazoa > Chordata > Actinopteri > Siluriformes > Loricariidae > Parotocinclus > Parotocinclus cabessadecuia. The sequence continues at coordinate 5,176 of JAYJMA010005028.1, read as the reverse complement.
CTCATGAATATATCACTTGCTACTCAATAATGATATTTGAGTTTGCATCTCATTTGTGTAATCAAACAACTTTCTTTGACTTTTCACTTGCTTTTCTGGTGATCTTGTTTAATCAAATCAAATCAAATGTTTCTTCTTTAATCACTGTATATTCATTTTGATATACTTTCATATTTTTGTGTATTAATGGTGTATTTTGGCTTGGCTTTTGTTGGATTAATTAATTTCTGTTTTATTTTAGCAGGGGGTATGTTTTACAGTCAGGAATCTGACCAGGATAAGTGGGGTAAAAACCAGAAGAAACTTTAAAATGGCCTTTCTTTCTTTCTTTTTTTTAGTTTTAGTTTTCTTTATTCTCTTTAATTCATGTACAACCTCAAATCAGAAAATAGTAGGCACAGCATGGAAAATGTAATTAAATTAAAACAAAAAGTCCCTTTCGTTTATTTTGACTTTCATTAAATTTCATAGAGTATAAGCATATGAATGTTTTTTTTTTTTTAATTTTCCAACTTAATTTCATTTGTTAATAAATCCATTCGTCCTTTCTTCCAGTTTACTTATCACAAATCGTCTGACTTGTTAACTTTGCATACCTTCTCGTAGCATCACTAGCCATAAGAAATCATTTTCTTACCCATACAATCCATTGTGTCTATTCACTTTAATGAGACTGTACGGAGCAGTTTTTTTTTAATTCCCTCAAAACTCAGTGAATAAATGCCATGACTTTGTCCCGTCCCCAGGCGCTCAGCATCTTCAAGAGGTGAATGAAGCTATGGGTTGGCCTCAGCTAAACTGGATACTGAGCTTCCTAATGGTGGTTGGAAGATCAGTTGAAAGGATAAACGAGGTTTGCTTGACAGCTACACTGCTCTCAAAAATTTGGGAATATTTCAAAATGATTATGAAGTGATTAAAAAAGTATTTGATTTCATGATGTTACACAAGATCACCAGAAAAGCAAGTGAAAGTCAAAGAAAGTTGTTAGACTGCGCAAATGAAATGCAAACTCAAATATCATTACTGAGTAGCAAGTGACATATTCATGAGGATAAACTGAATTATGTTAAACAGGACAAGAGTATCACACATTGTATGATCACCCAATACTGCCAAAGCACACTGACAGAGATGGGGCATGGACAGGATCCGATTGTTCAGCAGTTCTTGGGGGATCCTCTTCATATTCATTTTGAAATATCTCTATTCTGAGTAGTGTAATTTGAGATAAAGACTGTCACTTAAACATTGGACGCTCAATCCCATTGCAAGTGAAGTCTGAAGACAAACTGTAACATATTTCTGAGTGAAATTACTTAACTATTTCCACTGTTCATTTCTTACACTCTAAACAGAACACACTCATAGTATTTCCATGTTTCAGTGCAACATAATGTCAACATTTCCTCGCTCGAGTTGAATATTTTTCATTCAATCATTCATACTGTTGGATAAAGTACACACGATGGCAGACAAGCTGTTTATGCCAAAGCAGCAGGTCTCAGATCCAAGCCATGTGCCCATGAGAAAACGTCATCTCTCCGAATTCCATCCCAAAATCATGAAAAATGATGAGGTCCCTGACTATTAATACAAAGTAAATGCAGCAGATTATCGAAATGCAAGCAGACTATTATAACAAATTGTAACAGTTTTATTTCAAATTAAAACAGAGGGTTTTGAACCAGTGATGCGACATCAGCGCTACGGTATAAACGTCCGAACACACATGGTTGATTGTTCAGGTCTGTAAAGCACGCCTTGTTTCCGACCTCAAAACCGATTCTTCCTCATCCTTCCTAGTACCATACATAGTCTTATTCCGTTGCTGACCTTTCAAATGTTTTACTCTGATTCTTGCCTGTTATTTTAAGTAAAAAACAGTGTTTGGACTGATGCTTGCGTGTGACTCTGCTAAACACACACACTAATATGTATTACTATAATATTACTAATGTAATAGTGTAATAGTAATTATTATGTTAATGCTATTATTACTACTACTAATAATAATAGGGTAATAATAATTATAAAGCATGTAACCTAGTAATTATAGTAATATCTAATGATAAAGATGATAATAATAATAATAATAATCCTAGATATATCTCTATGTCTACCTATCCCATCTTTACAAAGTGACTCTGCATATCAGACATGATTTTATTTATCTGTTATTATTTACTTTTTTACTATGAATACAAACTTTATTTATTTTAATTAACATCTAAGCCACCCAGGGAAGATGGGTCCCCTTTTCATGCTCGTTCATCCCGAGTTGTTCTTCCTTACAACATTAAGGGAGTTTTTAATTGTCACTGTCTAGGCTTTTGCTTAGTTTGGGATTGGTCTTTTAACATAATATAATATTGTAAAGCTGCTTTGAGACAATTCTCCATTGTAAGAAGCACTATATAGACATATATAGAAATAAGTCTGACTTGACATGACTTGGCCTATTGGGGTGGGAGGTTCAGTGGTGCTTAGTTTGGTTGTGTTGAGCTGGTAGGTGGTTCGGGTTGTTTAGGTTGGGGAAGGTCAAATGCAGTGAACCAGCTTGGGGGGTGGGGTGATGGTGGATTGATGGATGGATGGATGGGGTTGTTTTTTTAAAAAAAAATTATTTGCTCTGTCACTCATAACCTCATTAGCCTGGATCATTTTAGTTCGTGTTTTGCTTGATCTTCTTAATATTGTTTAATAAAGAATGTCAAGTATTATACTGGCACTGCGGGAGCTAATTTACGTGATTAATTAGATATAACTGAGAGGGTTGAAGCTCATGATAAGAGAAAGTGGCCGCGTGCGTGCGTGCGTGCGCGTGCTTGTGAGGGGGCAGTGACGCTGAGCCACGGGAGCGAGTCGGTTAGTAAAGAGTAGAGCTGTAGTTCGGGTGGACGCTCTTACGCTGCTGCCGCTGCACTTTCTGCATCTCTCGCTTCCTTCACGCTTGTTGATTACTATACGTGTGCAGGCATAGTCAACTCGCCATTTTATTTATCTCTTTAGGTCTTATCTTTAAAAGTAGTCATCCTTCCGTAAAGCGCATTTGAGCAGCCTATTATCTCTGTGGGAAACCTAGAGCTTGTATCCAGCACATGCTAGCGGGGGAAAAAGGTCGGATTAGTGATAGTACGTCTCCAGTAAATGGTTCAATTGTGAACTCCTTGTGAATTCACTGTGTTTCAACCTTCGTGTAATCAGATAGACTTTGGGAGCAACTTGTTTTGCACTTTAAAATGAAGTGACCGTGAGTTTCTAAAAGCTAGATTCATCATCTCAGGGTTACAGGCTCACAGCTGTGGATCTCGTGAATGTGGAATGTACGAGGCTGAAAAAGACTGCACAAGTTTTCCACAGGATTAAAAACAGCAAGAACAGGGAACATTCAGTAAAGAACCAAAATAACTGGAATCCTTAAGACTGTTTGAAATCAGGAGTCGTGCTTCAAAACAGACAGAACCACGGTTCCGTTAGGATCACAGCAGGTAGGCTGCTCTAATGCTTGGATATTTCCATCTGTTTTGGACAGATTTTGGGCTCACAATAAAACACAACGCGTGTGGTTAAAGCGATCAGGCGATATCTGATCTTGGCTACAGTCCTGTTGGACTTCTTTGGACGCACGGAATGAGTCAGTAGAAAAGGACAGAGTCGCGATCGCTGGACTATTTGAGATTTTACCAGGCTACATGTGACACCGGGAGAAGATACGCTTACACGGAGAGATCGTACCTCTACTCCCGGGGAGAGTAAACGCGGAATGGAAGATCTGCACTTTTCTAAAAACAGCTCCGGTACGTCAAGATTCGAGATGTCACACAATAGTTGTAACAGAAGGGGAAAGTTGTGGTTGTGCTCGCACACTTGGTGGGCGCTCGCGTTTCTCCAGATCCACGTGTTGACAGTCGTCTCACAAGGTAAGCAGAGTAAATGCACGGCTCACTCTTATTTACAGACATTCAGACAGAATGGGGTGACACTTGCTATGCAGGGATATTTAATGGGTGAATAAGCAGCACCTCTCGTCTGGATCCCCTGACCGATGGACCGTATGGCGACATCATTGTTGTCAGCTCGATTTCAATAGGAACAATGCCGTAAGCTGCCTCTCTGTGGCAATGACAAAGTGCTTCTAATGCTTTATATCCCAACAACAAGAATGAGGCAACCAAAAATGTCACTGAGGTCAGACCAACGCCTTGCTTGTATGGCATATGGCATACACACTGGCTCTAAACCTTCTCCCTCCCACTGTTTTGAATTCAGTGGTCTAAGGTCTCTGGATCTGGAGTCTCAAATGTACTTCTAAAGTGTTAAATCCAAAGTGTTAATGGTAATTAGTTTTAAGGTCTGGCCTTTATCCTGAGGGCAAGATTCGGGAGGATTTTCAGTATTGCAGTTGGAGAGGCTTGATGATGCAGCAGGTTCAAGAGTGTTCTTAAATGCTTACCTCAATCCCAGAGCATGAAGTTGGATGAATAATACAATCATCCTATATTAACATACATTATATTGACATTTCCAGAAAATGCACGAGGACTGCTGATCCAAACCTCATTACAAAACTTCTGGCTACACTTTTACTGGTTTTCTCCCACTTTTTTCACTTTGATAAAATGCCCCAATTGCCTGTTCAGACCACTGACAGGTGGTTTCCATCACATATAATGTCTAGGAAAATTCGAATATGCTTTTTAGATATTGAATATCTGCTTCACCCTTTACATTCAGAACAAGGATTAGTCAGTATTTTTGTACAGGTGATAGTAATCAGTAGACAGTACACAGTCTAATGGAAAAGTGATCAACTTGGACCCTAATAGGGTTTTCCTGATTTATATGTAGAGGATCCCACAATAGCTGCTGGACAATCTGATCCTGTCCATGCGCCATCTCAGTTATACAGCCTACTGAACAGTCAATGTGTGGCACTCTCATCCAGTTTGACATGCTTCTGTTCACCCCCATGTCACTTGCTAGTCACAATAATTGAGTTTGTACCTTATTTCCATAAACGAACAACATTCTTTGACTTTTCATTTGTTTTTATTACAAACTTGTTTAATTAAATAAAATCAAATGCTTCTTTTTTGATTGATTTATAATCATTTTGCATTATCCTCTAATTAGGGGATATTTCATTATGGAAAATTTCATTTTGAACTATATT
>JAYJMA010005009.1:0-12971 GCA_036873895.1 Parotocinclus cabessadecuia | reverse complement strand
TTTTGGCTCCTTAAGTATTGAAAGTAAAAGTAGCCGTAGATGTAAATCAAACTTGGAAATATCTTAATGTCTCCATAAGGGCAGATTTATATTATGTTTCTACCCTTCAGAGCACATATGGTCCCAACAAATATAACAAATATGTGGTCACAGAAACACACAACACAGACCATATTGCAAAAGGGCCTTGGGACAACATGATTCTACATAATGTCAGTATGTTCCTACCCAGAAGACTTTAGGGAAGCTCAAGGCCTCAGATGGAACTCATCTACAGTTGGTGATCTAGTTTTACATGTGTGAACATATGGGATTCCTGCATTATTAATGGGCAGTCTGGAATTGCCCCCACTGTTTGTATCACAACAATTTATATATAATATATATATAATGATAATTCTCTCTTATCAACTTTCACTTGTCTTGTAAAAAAAAACTTATCTTCTTGTCTTATCTACTTGTCTTCTAAACTATATATATATACTTGATCATGAAATAGTCTCAATTCATACTTAAAATTATTAATTAAATATATAATTACTGGATTGGCTGAGTTGTCTATGGTTAATACATTACATTTTCGGTCTAAAAAGCAAGCTTAAGCCATTTCTAAATAGCTTGGCGGTATATTATTGGACTTTATCATGTCACTGGAAAGACCCACTAAAGCCATACAGCTGAAAAGAATGAGCGTTCCTAATGCCATCATGGCCAAATCCTAAACTGGTATGTGACATGCTACACGTTTTTAATTTATGGAAATTGTCAAAAATAAAAGAAAATATGTTAATGTATTGTTATGACTGGGGAAACCTGTAACACTTATGACCAGAGTATGATGGATCTGGTACTTTTGTTTAATGGAAGTCAAAAATGCATTGACAGAAAGTATTAAAAACAACATAGAAGATCAACTGGATGAGACTCAGTGAGGGAGCACAAACCGGTTTATAAACTGTTTACAGAAATTAGAGGATTATTACTTCATTATTTCCAAATGAAATGTCCCATAATTGAATATCCCTTAATTTGTGTGAACAATATAGTTATAGGTGAGAGAGAATATTTAGGTAGTGGGACCCCAAACAAAGATGTACTATCTACAATATGACAGGTAGATACACTCATAAATGCCATTTCCAGCTTATTACCAATTAGTAGCAAAAAGCAATGCACACAAACACGAAAAGTCCTTAAATGCATCAACCAACCACTGGCATTTTTTGGTAATATGGAAGAATGGAGTTGAATTACACAGCAAACAAGCTTTTCAGGGATATGACACAAATATAATTGTATCAAGCATGACAGAGCTAAGGCCCCTTCTTTTTAAACTGCATTTTACCTAACTTTTAATAAACTGTCACAGTTCACTTAGAATGTGAATGTAATGTCACTGGTCCTTGGCAGATGAACATACAGCGAGAAAAGAATAGAGCCAATGGCTTCACAGGAAACAAGCTTTTCAGGGATTTGACAAAACATGATGGTGTCAAGCATGGCAGAGCTAAGCTACTTTCTTTTGTAATTATTTATTTTATTATTCTAAAAGCCTTTAATAAACTGTAATGTCAATGACCGAAAGCGGAATAAACTTGAGCACCCTTCTTTTGCCTGTACATGTTCACGGACAGGAAAGTGCAAATTATTTACAATTATAAAACCTTTTAGTCAGAATCAAAAGTACACATGGCTTAACACAGGGTTAATCTAATGCCTTACCACCACCAAACTGTCAATGTTGGGCCGTTTGCCAATCACATGAGTCATGTAGATGTAATTAAGACGCCCTGCTGAATTTGAATCTGAGCATTAGAATGGGGAAGAAAGGTGATTTTAGTGACTTTAAACGTGAAAGTGTTGTTGGTGCTATACAGACTGGCGTTTCAGAAACTTCTGATCTACTGGGATTTTCATATATACCCCTCAAAAAATAAAGAGTTATATTGTGTTGTGTACACAACAGTGTTCCCTTAATTTTTTGGAGCAGTGTACACATACTTAGGCTTTACAGAGAATGGTCAGAAAAAGAGAAACTCCAACACCAACAGAACTGCCCTGTTCGTGACAAACCGAATGCACTTGATGCTTTTAACTGATCTTTTACCTGATTCTTTTACAATTCGGGTGTGCAGAAAAGCATATCCGAATTCCCAACATGCGCTCCAGCACATGTAAGTATGTATGCATGAAGTATTTTCTTGGCATTTTGGTTCCCTTAATACCAACTGAGCATCATTTAAACACCACAGGCTATCTGAGTATTGTTGCTAAATAAGTCCATTCATCCAGTCATAGAGATGTGAATATATAAACGTGCTATTTAATATAATAAATATAAGCTTAAGATTGTGTACTTTGATCTACATCGACCTTAATAAATCTGTCTAAATGCACTAGAATGCAAGAACATATGTGCTACACCTCTGCTTTGTCTCATCATACTCTGTGAACTATGATTTCACCCAAACTAGATCAAGCTGTGTTTTTTATTTTATCCTGCTTACTCATGTCTCCATCAGTTCCACATCCAGCTTCTAAAGGTGCCTTAGCAAGATTCCCCTCAAGTCTTTTGCTACTTTCAGGTTTGTCAGGCTCTGTGCTGGGGCTCTTGTGTTGAATGTTAATCTCCATGCTAAGAGATTTGATCCAGATATTGCCACCGGGTTGCCTGTTATGCAATTTACTTCTGCTCTCTCTGTCATCTTTGAATGACGTTGGTTCTGACTCCTATTTTTTGCCATGCTTATTCACTTCACACAATATAATCTTGCATGTGAATCACTATGTGATGTAGCACCTTCCACACACTCGGCTTTGAAAACAAATGGCTTTTCTACATCATTATGTGTGCAAACGTGTCTCCGTGATAGAAGAGGGTAGGACATAGTGTAACTTAATAGATCAGATAATCTCAGTGGGGGAAAAGGTTTATCACTAAATCCTAGAACTTTTCGCAGAGGGATTTCGTGTTAAATCAGCCTGTCTTATGATTCCATTTTTATCTTTATGCCTGTCTCATTTGTAATTATATCATTGATTTAAATAAGCAGTATTCATTTCCAGAACGCTTCCACAATTTCCTGCTTAGCTGGGATTTGAACTCTGGGTTGTGTTCACAGTGACCATTCCCTCTGTAAAGTAAAATGGAGGTTCAATGTCAGGGCATTTAGTCATGGTAGTCAGTGCATACTTGGCCCCCTTTTGTGGTAAGGACGACATTCTTGTCTGTCCTGTTATTAACCGCAATAAAAGACAACTGTGGGGTCACAACATTGGAATACTGCAGTTTTCCAAGTGTGTGTCATGAATGTGGGGGTTAAAGGCTGAATTTCGGTCACTGAACAAACATATATCATCCTGTATAATGTAACATGAAACAAGAAACTGGAAACTCTGAAATATGTCTGAAATATCTGTTTGTGAGGAGGTTAAACACATACATTTACACAGTGTCTCTAAAGTAAGACAACGCACAAATAAAATGAAAACAGTTTGGTAGATCATCAGGAAACGCCACTTAACCTATTGTCTTTGGAATGCGAGAGGAAACCGGAGTGCACCGTTCTTTATTGCCATATAATTAATACCAGTTTATGTGCATTTAATAAACAAAAGGGGAAATGAAAAAGAAGACCAGACGGCAACGGAAAAGATTAGAAATGGAAAGTAGAAGAAATAGAGAAGGAGAAAGAGGAAGTGAATTGAGACCATAGAGCACTCATAGGCTTATGTGGGGTGGCTGATATGAGCTTATACTAATCCATGTACTCTATTGTCTCATTTTTCAAATTCATCTCCTCTTTCATAAAAGAAGCTAATGAGGTAGCAGAATGTTTGGCTGTAAGGGCACACTCAGGACAGTGTGACATAGAGAGATAACAAGAAACAGATGAAGAGACAGGGTAGCACAGCACAGAGCGTAAAAGGGAGCAGTGGACAAGAAATTAGAACGTTTTGAACCATTATATTATTTTTTTAAACGTTGTGTTACTTGATATGTTGTTTTTTGTGAAGCAGGTTTTCTTACTCATCTATCTATATCAATCACAAGATTGTGTATTATTTTGTATATAGACTACTATAGAGACGTGTATATATACTGCTCACAAAAATTAGGGGATAATTCAATATGAAATATCCCGTAATGAATATTCCCTATTTTTTGTGAGCAGTACATACTACTCCCAGGTCTATTTGAGTTTGTGATGGCATGCATCAGGTCTGGTACTATATACAGAATGAGTAAAAAGACACAAGACACTTGTTTATTTCAGAAACAAAATGCAAAATGAAATATCTTAATGTCCAGCAAGTAATAGGTGAGGAGGCATATCTTTTGGCCACCATCTTGACAGCTGCCATATTGATTAAGGACAAATTTTTCATCATGTAGCATATTAAAAAAAACAGTCTCCGAAATGGATTGCCATTATAAGATTTGCAATATCACATGTAACTGAAAATGACAAGTACTTTTGTAGTTTTAGGTTCTTTCTTTGTTTATTCTTTACACTCTCATTTACAACACTATTATCACAACTGACCTTGCTTGCTGGGAGTTGTAGTCTCTGAATGCAGATGAAAGTGTGTATTGGTTTAGCTTAACAGAATTAAATATCTGTACCACATAACAGTGGGAGAAAATATGTATAATTAAATTACTACACCATACTTTTCCTTCTGTTGCTGTTGAGCATTTATTAACACCTGGAAAATGCCGTTAAATAGTCACAAAAAGGCACATTACCTAACATTTTCTGAGTTTGCAATGCCAAAATTCCTGCAAATTTTAAAGGATTACAACCACCAGATATATTGTACAAAACATTTTTACATTTTTACATTTAGTATTTTCATCCCTTAATTTTTTTTATTAATCTCATGCTAGTGTTTAGCATTATGGTGTGTCAGCACATGAGTCAGCTCTAGCAGAAAAAGAAAGAGAGAGAGAGAGAGAGAGAGAGAGAGAGAGAGTATGGAAGTGAATAATTTTACTTTACCCAGTGCCTGCAGGTTACTGCTTTACAGTCACCAAGCATCTTTCCACACAACACACACACACACACACACACACACACACACACACACACACACACACACACACACACACTGGCTGGCTAAGATGAACAGGACAAAGAAACAGTCACTACAATCACATGCACTAAATATTCTGATAACCGCCAGAAATCTGATTTTGTAATTGCATCAACGAGTTTACACTTGGGTAATCCGATAATAGGAACGCTTTGGGTTTATATGACTTAGTAATCAGATTTTTACTAACCTACGTTATGATATCTCACAGAAAGATATGAAGTAACATCAAACTTAAATAACTAATTCTTAATTTGACAGTGTGAATAGTAGCTGCTGACCAACAGAGAGCAACATGTGAAATCACCTAACAACTGTCCTTAACCTGGCTCTGCTCTTAGTTATTCTCTCTCTCTCTCTCTCCCTCTCTCTCTCCCTCTCACTCTCTCTCTCTCTCTCTCTCTCTCTCTCTCTCTCTTTTCTTAAAATTTTGTAAACCCTTTAGAATCTTCTGGATTAATATTCTCAATTTCATACACATTCTAAAAGTATATAAGGGGGCCAACGTTACACAAATGAGATATCCAAATTATATCTGGCAGTGGCAAAAGTATGTAAACCTTTGTGCTGCAATAATTGCAACTAAACATTATGAATATTTAAGCCCATTTCTCCATACAGAATCGCTTCTGGGACATTGGAGGGTTTTCTCATACGACCTTCTCTTTTCAGGTCATTTTACAACATGTATTTAATATTAAACACTGGTTTTGACAAATAAATGAAAAATAAATTGAAAGTTTGTATGTGTGTCTGCTGTATAATGTTGTACATTCATTTCCACAGACATAATAGATTGTTGTTTGGTGGAGTTTGCTAATTGTAGAGAACATTTTCCAATCTGTTGGGCAAACTCTTCTTTGTTCTGATCAGATCAGAACCACTCTTCTTTGTTCTGATCAGATCAGACCACCATTAGATTCGTTGTGCTAGCAATGGCATAGTGGCCACAAATGTCATATTGTTGATGATGGGACCCAAAACCAAAAATTTCAAACTTGGATTAATCACTCCACAATACTGTTTTCTACTGATCTTCATTCCAATCGTTGTGAGCTTTAGCATATCTTAGCCTTTTCATCCTGTTCCCCTTTCAAAACAGTGCTTTCTCAGCTGTTATCCTTCCAAAAACATTCCTGATTAAACGACTTCAGAATGTAGAAAAGACAACTTGATATTCTAATGAAGCCGCCAGGTGCTACTATTAGGGGATGTCACACTAAATACCTGCCATTGTAAAAATGTTATGTATCTTTCAGTTTTTAGTACCACATACAAGTTTCCTGTATTACTGCCAGTATTCTACTAAAGAGACTAAAACATATACTGCTCACAAAATTAGGGTAAATTCAAAATGAAATATCCCCCAATTTTTGTGAGCAGTGTAGTTATATATGGTCATCGTGCCATTGCTAAAACTTTGGTATGCCTAATCAAATGCTGTCCTAAGACTTTTGCACAGTAGTGTATATAATGCTGAGTGCCACACACACACATGACCCAGTTTGGAAAGCCCCTAGCAGTGTGAGTGCAAAGTGCATGAAAGGGACAAGCAGGGACTGATCTGTGTGTATTTGCGTATGAAGTATCAGCTGTTGGTCACTATGAGGAATCAATATGTGCGCTAACGGGGATTTGTCAGCATTCTCGTCTCAAAGGACCTGTAAGCACTCGTGTGAAAACACACACCCTGAGAAAGAAAGCACGCTCGTTTTTGCGCAGAGAGTGGAAATGTGATGCATAACTGACTGAGGACAACGCATTATGCCGAAACACCGGATGCATATTCTATCGCTGCTGCCTGACTGCACAAGACATAACTAATTTCGACTCATTTTTATTCAAGTCAACTTTCCGAAGAATTTCATCTGATTAAAAATGTCTAGAGTGCTTTCAGAAGACAAATTTACTCATGACTGTTGTGCACTGTTCCAGCGCTGTGCAGTTTACCAGAAGATTCAGTCCTGCAAAGTGTGGGTGTTGATTACTTCATTACCATCACTTCTGTGTCTAGCTGGGTCCAGAAGCGTGTGGAGTTTTTTTCCTGTCAAAATGAATCACGCACAAATGCAAAAATATATCCTGATGAGCCAAAACATTATCACTACTCACAGATCTAAAAATGAACAGTGATTAATAATTCATGAATAATAATTCATAACTTCATATGTCAAGATTCAAGTTATATTAAAAGGTAAGTGAAAGGTTGGTCCGTCAGTTTTATTTAATTAAATTGTTAGGAGAAGATGACTGGGATATCTCTGAAAAGACCAGGGCTCTTCTGGTCAGCAGTGGTGAGAAATTACTGGCAGTGGTCTGGACAAACTGAAAACTGGTCACAAATTGTTGATGTTGTTCAAAAATGTGTTATATAGCTTCCATTTACAATTATGTCATTAAGCAGACAGTCTTAAAAGCCAAGCAATTGAGGGTTAAGGATCTTATTCAAAGAACCAACAGTGTGATTTTAACCCTGGTGCGTCTGGTCTATAGCCCTTTACCTTATCAGCCAGGCTACCACAGTCCCACAGTACCTTATTCAGGAATGCTATACGGGATACTGTAATTTATTTATTATGTCTAATATATTAATTTATTTAATACTGACTGCCACATATTGAGTATCTATGTTTTCAGTATTAAGATGACTAAAATCTTATCTCACTGTTATTCTGTATGTGTTCTGCACAAACAGGCACACATTTATGGGAAATGGATATTATATGACATCGTCATTATTTTCATATCTGCTTAATTCAGGTCAGGGTCACAGGAAAGCCAGTGCCTAGCAGACATAAGTGCAAGGCAGGAACAGGAGTCCATTGTAGGGCCCACATTCATGCACACACTTAGAGCCACTTTAGGAACACCAATTGACCTAACACAGGTCTTTGGAATTTTCAAAACCAGCAACATATCTCCTATATTACATTAGGTAGCTCTGACACATTTATTTGTCGTTTTCAACATTTATATTTACATTAAAGTAGCTTAAAAAGTCTCGGAAGTCTTAGATGTCTTTTAAAAATATTTTAACATAAATTAATATTTCTAATTTAAGAAATTCTTGAAATTGCATGTGTATTTTTGTCCTATACACATGATTACAACATTTTAGAATACATGATAATAATAAATGATAATGATTGAACAGAGACTAATTACCTAAATTTGAATGTAATGCTAAAACCATCTCCCATTCTGTCTGGGAAACACCTTGAGCAAACATCAGAATGTTTATATACTTTTCAATGTGTATGTGGTGTCCGTACATTTATTACAACTGAGTAACACGGCTAGTTGTGTGTTTCTTTCACCTGTTTGTGAAAGCTTGTTTTATTGTTGCCTTTTCAAATAAAATGACCTTACATATAAACAGTAAAGGGACAGTATAAGCACACCACCTTGTTCAACCTCTCCTGACTCAAGTTCATCTAATTAAAGCATCGTTCAATTTGTACAGCTAGTTCATAAGGATCTAGAGTTAATTATGCATAAAGATGATGTAGTCATGGCAATATTGTAGAGAATATAAGCCATATAAGCCAGTCAAAGCATCCTCCAATTTGCATGCTCCATCTATAAGAAACTGGAATCAATCACTCTGCTGGAGCAGCAAATAACCCAACATTGGTGCCAAACTGCTGTAAAATTATTTTAATTTCTACAGCAAATATAAGCAAAACTGAATCTTAACATTCACAGATTATTGTAATTCTGGTCATGAAAATAACTACATTCTAACTCTACTGTCTGAGCACCAGCTATCCGAATTTCCTGCTGTGACATATGGTGCATTTTAATTCCATAACACTCTATCTGTAGCTCTGGTGGCTCAGTTTGAACCCCAGTAAGGGCATGCAATGTGAGGGTCGGGTGATTCTTTCACAGAATGCTAGGATGTTCTTGTGCCCTGTCTAGCGTGTACCACTGCCTGGTCCTGATTCATTCTAGGTTAGGCTCCAGATCTTCCTTTAAGACTCTTATAAACTGGTGCAGTGGTCTAATAGAACTGCTGGAATCTTAGTTTAAGTCCCAACTGTGCCTTCTCGCTGTGTTGCATGTAGACGTAATTGGCTGTGTCTGGGGGAGAAGAGGTTGGTTACAAATGCAGCTATGTGATGGACTGGCATCCCATTCACATATAGAAAAATATAGCTATATAATGATTAGCAGTATTGTAAAAATATTTTGTACCCAGGTACAAAAGTATATATTGTCATACACCAGGTGCTGATACAGTATCCTTATCTTCCGTCCATATACAGTATCATCAGTGGTGGACAGTAAATGCAGTGAATGGGTACTTTTGATTTCCACTTCACTGAATTTCAGTCAAATAGCTTCCTGTTTACTGTACTACATTATGTGTAATCTGTTGTTTCGTTTGACTAAAGTGTGCATAAAAAAGTTAATGTACACCACCACATAAAAATAGGAATTTTAAAGACTAAATAGATTAAATGTTTAGACACAAGCGGGAGTTACTTTGCCATGGATGAGAAATGAAGAACAATTAACCCACAATATTTTTTATTCATTGCATTAACTAAACATATAGCTATAAACTATAATTACTGTACTTTGTTTGCAATGTTGGCAGACTATGTTTTGAATTCATATTTGAGGATATTTGTTAGCCCACGAGAAAGCCACTGAGCTTTGACTGAAAGCGTTCAAGCTTTTGAAAAGATGCTCCCATTATGGGAAATTTAGTGCCTGTAGAGAATTTTTTCAGCATGTCCTAAAAATAAAACGGACTTTTAGCC
Organism: Parotocinclus cabessadecuia; assembly: GCA_036873895.1. Taxonomy (NCBI): domain Eukaryota; kingdom Metazoa; phylum Chordata; class Actinopteri; order Siluriformes; family Loricariidae; genus Parotocinclus; species Parotocinclus cabessadecuia. The sequence goes on along the minus strand of JAYJMA010005009.1, from coordinate 3,105 downwards.
CTGTAATTTTAGTGTTTTGCAGCAACATTTTACTGGGGCATGTAACCGATCAGGAGGACCAGTCCTAACCCATTTTAAATATGCTGCAACACATCAGGGATTAAATTATGGAAAATGAGGTGCAGTTAGTTTAATATTTTCTATCCATATTCTGGAAGGAAATTCATTTGAGTTTAATTGAAGTTTCTTGTTAATATCGTGGTAACAAAATGTCACCTCCCCAGTCTGCTGAGAGCTCTTAATCCAAGCTCAGTTGGAAGCAAATTTCTGGCTAAGAGACAAATAGTTGAGGTTCCAAAACAGGCACCAGCACCCTGTCGAGTGAAATAAAACCTCTGAGGCAGTAATATTCCCTGAGATACAGAAGTTTAGTGTCCTTATATCTTAACTCTGAAACGATGGAGCACTCTTCTTATTACAGCTTCATAAATCTCTGACATTTTGACTCCTTCTCTTTCACCCCGACTGCCCCTAATACATTTAATTCTCTCACTGAGCCAAGAGGATCAAATGTGCACAGCACAAGGACTGTATGGGTGTAAGATGGATGTTGACTGGATAAGACATGCCAACCTCAAGAGACAGGCATAAATCATTGACTAGATCAAGTGAAGTAGGGAGTGCAAGACCGAAAAAGAGAAAGGAGATAAAGCAACTGAGAAAGATATTTAAAGATATTTAATCAATACCATGATTAGATTGAGAAATAGAAAACGATTTTGGTTATGTCAAGCGAAAGACTGAAGAGTTGTGGGTAGTATCTGAAAGCAAAGCAAGGAAAAACAAAGTATTGCAGGGATGCCTGAAGCAAAAATCATAAAACTCGACATAATTGCCACTTTGATAAGTCAAGCTGCAAGGAAGATAATCAGAAAGAACAATCAATACGTGCCCCCTGCACTCGTTTTCCCTCCGCTACAGCTCACCATCTCTGTTTAAACAGAGCAATTGCTGCTCAGCAAATCTCTCTTTTTTCTCACTTCATATCTCCATTCATTGTTCCTTTCCCCAATGTCTTACTACTGAGAAGGTATTATGTTGCATGACATTGAAAAAAGGAAAGCAAGAACAATTACAGGAAAAGAAAGAAAAAAAAACAAATGTCTCTGCAGGCTACCTTTTGTACAACGGGTCCAGTAGTACAACACTAAGCAGTCACTTAATACAAATAAGACATTAGCATAACAGACTCAAAACATTGGAAACCAAATAGATATTATGCCTTATACCAAGCTTTCATCAAAAGGTGGGTGGGTTTTATCTGAGATGGACCGTCACACAGTGGAAACCTAAGTTTACAAACCTATGGTAAACGTGTGTGCAAAATTGTAGATAGATACACAGAATATAAAAACTTCTTCATTCAATGTGGGAAAAACGGATAACTCTGACATAAGATGAAAACAAAGCTGCATTTTTGATAATGTGACATTTATGATTTAATTCTCAACTGCTATCATGTTATTTTTGCCTGTGCTTTTAGGAATAATTCAGTTCTCGGTTGTTTTATCTTGATTGTTTTATCTTTGAAGCCCACTGAGTGAGGTTTTCTTACCTTATTTGTGTTTTAGTCAAAATGCAGCAGCAATTGCATGTGTTTCTCATTCTGAGTAAAAAATGGCAGTTATGATGATTTTTTTGGTTGTTTTCAAGTTTTCAGTTATTTTAAAACAGGAAAGAGCATTACGTACGTTCAGTTCATTATGCATGCTGCTTTCAGCCTATGAATCCCCAGAGTTAGACGAAACTGGATATAGTCTGCCATTTAAAGCCTAAAATGTTTCATAATGTTTGCAATGTATTCCATTAGTTAATACATTTTCATTTGTGTTGATAATGCACGGAGTGGGTGGAGGAGATTTTGTGTACGCAGCATTCCTGTCAGACTATAAATTGGTTCATCCGGTGCCAGTCATTTGCATTAAAATCTCGAACATTTTAGAGGGTAAATCAATGGACTCCATCACACCCTATTAGCTTGCTCCCTGTATGAGTCCATGGTAGATGTACTCAATAACCTCATAACTGAGTACGTGTTTACGACAACAAACATAAAAGTCAAATGTACTGTCTTCTGCCGGGAGTAGTTTCCTGACTATCACTATTACCGCTACAAAATTGTAATAAACACAAAGCAAACAATAAAATAAAACCCACAACCATATCCTATGAGAGATAAGCCGTAAGCCATTCCTTGTGGTTAAACTTCTTTAACTGACTGTGAACCTTCACATAGCAGTAAATGTGTAGTCTTCCATATCACTATGAGCCACAGCGTGACTTCATTCATTCCAGTCTACTTTTATTGTGTCTGCCGTCTGAACTTAACAAGCTATATCTGAGGTGTACATCACAAATATAAAACCTTAGTATAGTACCCTGTTCCCATCAGAGATCATTCTGCTTTGTTCTCCAATGACAGTCCTGGCACTATCACAAATTCTGAGAAGTTACGGTCTGCTAATCCCACACACACAAGTACAGACAACTGAACAAGCGGTGGCTCGGTGGGTAGCAAGAAGGTCCCGAGTTCAATCCCAGGGTGGAGCGACCTGCGTCCATTCTGTGTGGAGTCTACATGTCCTCCCTGTGTCTGCGTGGGTTTACTCCAGGTACTCCTCCCCCAGTCCAAAGACATGCGTGTTAGGTGAATTGGTGTCTCTAAAGTGGCCTTCGTGTGTGACTGTGTGTGTGTGTGTGCCCTGCGATGGATTGATGTCCCTTTTAGGGTTGTTCCTGCCCTTACGACCAGAGCTGCTGGGTGGGCTACGGCTGTTCCGCGACCCCGTGTGAATTAAGCAGAAGATAGTGAATGGATGGATTGATGTATTAATGCAGCACAACTGTTACAGTATTTTAATAGTACCTGCATCAGTCATCCCTAAGACCATGCTGTTGTCAAAGGTCACTTGCACAATTATCACTCGCTCAGAGCAATCACCGCCCCTGAGCCTCTCTGTCATTTGTCCTTAATCTGGCCTTGTTTTTCTTGGTTACCAAGACTGTGCAGTGACACTATGCTGTGACCCAAGATAAAGGAAAGAGTGTGAATGTGGCTGGAAACAGAAGATCAGTAATTGTGAATTTCTCATATACACACATATA
>JAYJMA010004998.1:0-12972 GCA_036873895.1 Parotocinclus cabessadecuia | reverse complement strand
CTTAGAAAACATTAGATTCCCTATCGGAGCACGGTGTCGAAAACAGGTAAAGACTTAAGAGACTCAGTCGCTGGACTTGTTACCGGGGTAACAAGCACTTGTATTATTAGCAAGATGCTAACAAAACAAAGAACCAAAAACAAAGTTATTATTTAAATATTCAATAATAACTCAAACATGCAAGTAAATTTGGATTTATGTTCAGTCTAGAACTGGCTAATTTCCAGAGGATGATCCTTTGTTTCTGCATTAGTTTCTGGCCTTACTGAAACAAACACTTTTGAATACTTGCGTCTCCACACCTTCGACTGTTTTCACATTTTGTAAGTCTTTTGGGATAAGAGTGTCGGCCAAATGACTAAGTGTAAATGTTAACACACTTCACTGGAGTATTGGTCTCACCTTGGGCCCAGGAGGTCCTGGTTGTCCAAATCCTGGAGTTCCAGGCTCTCCCTTGGCTCCTGGGAATCCTTGTGCTCCTTGAGGTCCAGCCTGGCCAGCACGACCAGGTTGACCAGGGTTTCCTTTATATCCAGAGGGGCCTATCACAGAAAAGACCAGCTTAATCCTGCTTACTGTCTTCACAAACTGGTGACATGGCTCCTGGGAGTAAGAACAGGTCTTACCAGGCAATCCCATTTCACCCATACTGCCTTTTTGTCCGGGGTTTCCAGTAGATCCTTGGGATCCTGGGAGTCCAGGTTCTCCCTTGGGACCTACGATGCAAATGTAATATTTCTAATCCATGCAGTCACGTGCTGACCTGTTCCCTTACAACAAATGAGTGTGTCTACATTTACTTCATAATCTGAGAACTACAGAAAGTCAGATTTTCGGTAGTCAGATAATGGGAAAGCTCCAGGTTTACATGGCTCAGGCAATACGCTGAGAAATTTGATTACTAAGTTAAATTCCACAATTTTGGGGGGGATATTAGAACCTGCTTCCCAGAAATTTATGTGATCTAGGAAATCTAAACATGCAGATTACATGACTACTTCAGTAATCGGATAACTGCAGAAATATGATTATGATCAGGATGTATGAGTATGTATGAGTATATATGTATATATTAGTATAAGAGCATGTGCATATGTGTTCCTGATAAACAACGGCACATTCTAGAGAGCAAAGGCAAAAAAATTATCAGTGTACCGGAAGGTCCAGGTGTCCCAGGGCGTCCATCCAGTCCAGGTACACCTGGATCACCTGGAATACCAGCAATTCCTTTTGGTCCAGAACTTCCGCTTAAACCTGCCCGGCGAGAAGAAATAATTAATTACAGTACACACACAAATACACCCAATCAGTGGGATATGACATTTCTGAGAAGCCCAATTTCAAATTAGTTGCAAATTAAGAACTGGTTATACAGTATGGACGTGTTACTTTGCTGAGCTTCTTATCTCAAGGTAAACAATTTAATAATTCAATATCCTTTATATTTAGGCACAAGCAATGTACTTCACATATGGCAACATATCTGACATACGAAATAAAATTTACTGACCTGGGGGTCCTGGCTCTCCTTTTTGTCCTTTCTGTAGTGGAACATTAATCACGCCAGGTGGGCCTGGCAGACCAGGTGATCCTTTCTCTCCCTTTTGTCCAGATGGACCTGGGTCTCCTTGTTGTCCTGGGATACCATTGTCACCTTATGGCATAGGAGAGTCAGATATTTACCAGTGATAAACTATCAAATACAGTATGTAATATATATCAAATAAACAATACCTTTTGGTCCAGGCATGCCCAAAGGCCCAGGGGTTCCAGGATTACCAGCAGCTCCTGTAGCACCAATCATACCCATTTCTCCCTTTGGTCCTATAGTATGGGTGATACAACCATTACTTCTTACAAAGTGAATATAAAACCTGTTTTGGTGGTTTCAGAGGCAGCACAGTGTGAAATTACCAGGGTATCCAGGCTGTCCATCTCGGCCTGTGCTTCCAGGGTTCCCGGGAGCACCAGGAAAACCACGAGGTCCAGGAGTGCCGGGGGGTCCCTGATCACCAGTCAAGCCTGGAATATCCAGACCCGGTGGCCCAGTATCTCCTTTATCACCTTTCAAACCTTGAGCACCTGTGAGGACAGCAGGACATTCTTACAAGTGCAGATATTATAACTGGCATAAGCTCGTACATTAATAACAGCGTAACTCAAGTTGACTTAAGATGAGGTATGTTCAGAGGAGAGGTAATACCTGGATAGTGTTTTTAAAGATTATTTTAGTGCAACAAATAAAACAAAAGCAAATGCCCCGCAAAAATACTCCCTGGACAAAAAGAGTCCCCTTGCATGTTTCAGGTGGTAGTAACTTCAGGCTCTTGCAGATGGCATTGCAGGAGGATAACTGGAATATAAATACCTGCGGGATCTGTCATGGGATTCATAGATTAAAAAGAGGTTGTACACTGCAGTGAATGTCCCGTTCGATGTAAGAAAATAACTGGCAAAAGGAGTGTTTGCATTTGGTCGTGAATTTGCAGGTGCATCTGAGCGTCCGGACACACAGGTCTATAAGCAGTGGCAAACATCCCAGTACAAAGGATACTTTAATCAGAGTTTGTGAAGTTAGTACAGGTTATTCTGTATGTTTCAGCCAAAAGTGAAATTTTTTGTCCAGTGATTATATATTTACATGAAAAAAGAAGGACAGCATGGTGGGGCACGTGGTTAGTTTGGTCACCGCACAGCTCCAGCATGATCTTTAGTGCGTTTACATGCAGAACTGATTTCGTCCGCCATCTGATTAAGGCGTTTACATTTACTTTTAACAATAAAACTCTTGATTTCCATAAGCATATACAGAGTTCCAAAGACTCCACGAAAGCGTTCGAGATTCAGAGTTTAATATCGTGGGGATATCGTGATATCGTAATTCTGGGGCTGCTACCAGGCTTATCCACCTGGTCAATGGATATTGGTCCCAAAAAGTCTCTTAAAACAAGCAGACCTGGCAAATATTTGAAAACCAAGGACTATTGGATATGTACGCTAAGAAATCCAATTACTGAGATAAAAAAATCCAGATTATGCTCGTAAGTGCATGTATATGCGTCATTGTTACAAATGTTAAAAATACTGTTACAAAAAGCCATTGAGTCTAACAACACTGTTTAAATAAGCTAAATCTCGACTTGGTCTGTACTTCTAGGCTGCCAGGTTTAATAATGTAATATTTATTGGCAAGCAATGGTAGTATCTGATTTTCCAGTCCTCCCAGCATTGGTGGTTCAGTGGCCCAGCCAATTGAAAACAAGTTGCTTTTGTAACCACGCCACTTGAAAATTAAATGAAGGATATTTATTTCCTAGACATCAAAGAGGTTTACCAGTTTGCCCTCTAGGTCCAGGTGGTCCAGGCGGGCCTGGAGGGCCACTTATGCCAAAAGCAGGGAGGCCAGGCAGGCCTGGGGGACCCTGAGAACCAGGAACTCCAGAATCACCTATAAAAAAAATAACAAGGTAATCAATAACACTACGATAGCACTCTGTGGTCATTGCCTGTTCGGCACTCTACCTTTAGCACCAGGAGGTCCATCAAAGCCGGGTCGTCCAGCTGCACCAGGGATTCCAGGAAAACCAGTATCACCTTTAGGTCCAGGAAATCCCTTACTGCCTGGCAAACCTGGAGGCCCTACAGGACCAGGAAGACCGAGACCTGGTTCACCCTGAGGATGCACACACATTTGTTCATGCACACATAACTTTTCTCCACAAATCCCCACATAACTTCAAGAACTAGATAAAAAGTACCAATATAAACAAGATTCATTACTAGACTTAAGAGTCAGCTAATCTGCGATGCAAACTATTGTAAATATATTTACACATGTTGTTTTGGCACCACTTTGCATGCTCACCTTAACACCACGAGGCCCAGGCTGACCAGGGAGTCCATCCACACCTGGAGGTCCAGGTCTACCAGAGGCCCCTGGAGTGCCTGCAAGACCTGGGAAACCTGTGAAATGTGTTCAATATTAATTAATATTAATGTTAGGCATTGTTTTAAAAGATGTCAGTTCATCAGATTTGAGCCCTCAGGATTTACCTTTAGGGCCAGGCGGTCCTTGCAAGCCTATACCAGGGAGACCAGGCTCTCCTTTCAAGCCCGGTAATCCTGGAAAACCAGGTTGTCCAGGTGAGCCTGGATTACCTGTACAGATAAAGAATTAAATCGATTAATTTAATCCATACAGTCCAAGGCAGTCACACCATACAGTAACACCATACATGATAACATCCAGACCAGTCACATTTTTGTTTGTTCTTACCTGTATGCACCATTTAATGTCCATCTGATATACCACTGCTCATGTAAACATCTTAAAAATTATAGAAATGGAAAGAACTATAGGAAATAAAAATCTGTCTTATATTTCATCTACTTTATGTATGAATGGCACACAAGTAGTACAAGCTAAACTTTGCAACGCCTTCTGACAAAAATGAAGGCAACATCGTAACATTTCTTTTCTTTTCGTTAGGTGTCTTGATATATATAAATTTGATGAAAGTTACACAAATAAGAAATACAATATTGTACACTATAGTGCTGTACCATATGATTTCATATTGTGTCCAAGCTACTATGTGACTATTGTAATGTCTGGTCAATGTCCATTTCGGGGCAAAGTCATATTTCACAGAAAATGGATCTGTATTTGACACTAAAGAAATCTTTTTTTCTTTAAAAAAACACGACAAAGCTGTATAAGGGACTATACCAAACCAGGCTCTCTCAAGGTCATTACCCACATTCGCTTGGACTGTAAGGGTGTAACAAATTCAAAATTCCGAATACAGTTTCTGCTGAATGTGTATTTACGTTTACTATCGGATTCCCATCGTTGAAATATTGTAAGTCAGGCAATCATAAAACGTGGAGCAAGGGTCCAAAATTCACATTCCCTATAGGCTAGCAAAGAAAACTATTCGCTCTTAACATCTGCAGCACCATTTCTTATAGAGTCCGACTGAAACACAGATATGAACGCAGTTAACTGTGTAACAGGGCAGATGAATGTTAGAGTTACCTGGAATTCCAGGGACACCGGGGTCACCATCAATTCCTGGGGGTCCACGTTCCCCTTTCTCAGAGAAAGTCTGACCAGGTTCACCTTTCTGACCTGCCAGATCACATCAGAAAATAAAACAGACAACATTATTACTGTAAAGGCAAGGCTACAAAACATTTTTTGGTGGTCATCTATGTTCACCTGGCGCTCCAGGAGATCCTGCCCTTCCTGCTACACCTTGAATTCCTTTCTCTCCAGTAGGTCCCTGTGGACCAATTCCAGGGAGACCAGGGGAGCCTCTGTCTCCAGGAGGACCTGTGAGCCCGGGTTCACCAGGTGGGCCTCGTTCACCTTTCAACATCAGAGAACCCTGTCAGGAACAAGCACGGAAACACGTAAATACAATACAGTATCTCCAACCAGCCATTCATCAATATTAGTACCGTACGACAAGTAATATATGAATGCTGGGCTGGTATATTTATATGCGCCAGCTCATCCGTGTAGGGTCCCAGGTTCGATTCTTTGAGGCCAAGTCAGTAATCTATTCTTGGTTAAAGACCTTGCTCAAGGACCCAATGCTGGCAGCTTGGCAGAGGTGGGATCTGAACCCTGAACCCTCTGGTCCATAATCCAGTACTTCAAACACTATGCTGTCTAAAGGAGAGGAGGCCGATTGGTGGAATCATTCCCTGATCAAACCCTGGATTAGTCTGGAGATTTTGTAATGAGGTATGTTTCAAAGGTCATGTTCTTTATTCTCCAGGCTCTTAATAAACAATGCAAAGTACTGGTACTGGTACCAGTACTGGTTTATTGGTAGACGAAGGCACTAAGTACTAAATGCCAGGGAACATTTGAAATCTTAGGCAGCATTGTGATCATTTACCTTGGATGGGACAGAGTAAGTTTCCTAAGAAGTTACCAAGCCATTTTTGACGTGAACAAAAGCTAGTACGTTTCCGGAAAAGCTTAATGACTCCTCTTCAAAATGGCTTTGAACACATCAGTGGGAAAAGAATAAAGAATAGTCCATAACGGAAGGCAAGCAGCTCACCATTAATGCTAAGAACGAAGGGTATATATGTTGAATGAAGGATCTGAGTTCTCTGCTAAAGAAACTCAAAGTGCTTGAACTGGAAATTCCAGCATGCGCTTATAGGTTGGATGTGCTTTGAGTCATGCTGGGATTTCCACGTCATATGTGAATGAATTCAGCCTGGCATATGTGAGTGATGCATACTGTCAAAGATATGCTGATATATTTCCAAGTATTAAGTACTTAAAGACTCAATAGTCTCCAAGAAAAGATACTCACGGGTTCTCCTTTGCGACCTGGTTGTCCAGGAAAACCATCACGTCCAGGTAGTCCATCTGGGCCAGGCAGGCCTGGAGGACCAGGGAAGCCAGAATCTCCCTTTTCTCCCTTTATACTTCCAACACCAATGATATCACCTGGATCACCCTTCTCTCCTTGTATTCCAAGTAATCCCTGTGGTCCAGGTGGACCCTAGAGAAGAAACATGGGCATTAACAATCAGTCTCCGTGCTTAATCAGGACAGATTTTTATTATTCGTGTTCACAGCTCTGGCATGAAAATGCATAAACGCGGACACTCACTGGTGGCCCTATAAGACCAGGACTTCCAGATAAGCCTCTTTCTCCCTTTGGACCAGGAACGCCAGGAATTCCTGTGGTAGTGACAAAAGCTTAGACATGTCTCACATCGTTTTAACACCCACCCAGCTGAAACACCCTGCTGCAACGTTTCTACTAACATTTTAGTCCCTTCTAATGATGATGACATTTTATTGGCACAAAAATGTGATCTTGAGTCCATGTGTGAAGTATGTGTACGTGTACTTCATCACATTTGGTCAATATACATAAGTATATTACAGGAGGGTGTGTTCACACATCGTCCTAATCGGATGTAGCAATTCTTAAACTTAATAAATTATGTGACAGTAAATTTTGACAGATCTGTAGCTGATCATTTTCACCTTTTCACAGAGGCTTTATATCCCAGATCTCTCACTTATTTCCTTTTTACTTTTAACACACTGCATTACCACACCACAAGATGTAAAAGTACAACTGCTTTAAAATTCATCAATCTAAAAACAATTCCTATTTATGTATATCCTTTTAAGCAGGCGTGTGGAAGACAAATGACAGACATTACAGAAATTTGTGAAGGACGGCTTTAATTCGCTCTTCTAAGAATGGAGCTCATAAGGGTACACCTTACCTGGAGTTCCTCGAGGTCCAGGTGGACCCTGCGGTCCTGGAATGGGTTCTCCAGTGGAAAAACAATTGACACACGTGTCCCCCTTGGAACCTGAAAAACAAAACAGAATAACCCATGAACCTAAGGTATATGTATAAAAGTTATTTTATTCTCTTTGTTTTTTAAGTTTTTTGGGGGGAGTTTTTCCTTGACACTGTCGCCCTGGGCTTGCTCAACTTGGGATTGGCCTTTTAGATAATGTGTTACTGTAAAGCTGCTTTGAGACGATGCTACATTGTAAAAAGCGCTATATAAATAAAATTGAATTGAATTGAATGATCAATTGAGTTTAGGTAAGGGCTCTGGATGGGCCAGTCAAGAATGGTCACAGAATTGTTCTGAACTATGTTTTTTTAAGCTGTGTGTTTAGGGTCATTGTCTTGTTGGAAGGTGAACCTTCGGCCCAGTCTGAGGTCCTGAGCATTCTGGAAGACTGTGCTCTTAGGAACCTTGAGTGCTGCAGATTTGTTTGTAACATTGTCCAGATCTGTGCCTTGCCACAATTCTAACTCTGAGCTCCTTGGTCTTTGATTCATAAGACCTCATGATTCTCATTTGCATTGACATGCACTGTGAGCTGTGAGGTCTTACATAGACAGGTCTGTGCCTTTACTAATCAAGTCCAATTAGTTCAATTAAACACAGCTGGACTCCAGTGAAGGACTAGATCATCTCAAGAAGGATATGAAGAAATTGACAGCTTGTGAGTTAAAGATGAGTGTCACAGAAAAGGGTCTGAATATTTATGACCATGTGATATTCCATGTTTTTCTTTTTCAATAAATTTACAAAAATATATATATGTCTAATTTTCTTTCTGTCAAGATGGGATGCTGAGTGTACATAAATGAGAAATAAAATGGCTACAGTGAAACAAAGAGTGATAAATTTAAAGGGGTCTGAATACTTTCCGTACCCACTGTATGTCCAGTGGTGCTGTTGGGATAAGTCACACTAATTATACAGCTCACAATTCAGGTGACACACAGAACAATAGACTAAGTTTACACGCTCAGCCTGATAGCTTTATGACTGCACTTAATGTAATTGTAAAAAATAACAAAGAACCTGTCTTTTTCAGGGCTAATAGAATTGAAAAATACACAGTGACAGAAAGGGCTGAGTTAATAAAAGCAGACGTGATGTTTCATTACCAGCAGATACTGTAATGGGAATGTTGACGGGGAAAGCTAGAGCTGTTGTCAGGATTGGCTTGAGGAGTCTCTCTCCTTCCTCTGCACACAAAACAGATATTATATAAAGCATTCTGACACAATACTACAATACTTTAGTCACTTAGTCACAATCTTCATGCTTGCTCCTTCAAAACTTCTACTCAATCAGAGGGAGAATGATTATTGGATTTGCCTCAACAAACACTGCTGACGAGTTGATGAAATGCCCCTGTTCCCTGCACCCCTGTTGAGACCCCACTGCCACCGCCTGAGCGCTTCTCTGGTAATCCCACCAAATGTCGAGGGTTCCTGCTATAATGCGTCAAATTTTTGAGCTACAACCCTCACGCTTCCCGTCTAAGGGCCATAGAATGGGCCACCACTGTTTGACGCGACTGAAGGACCGTACGTTCTTTGACGACATGGCACCGGACAATGCTGGGAGTTCCACTTTTGTTCAGCATCTGTAAACAAAATTCATTACATTTTTAAAATCTTCTGTTTTAGTCTCCATTAGAGCTATTAGTTCTTCAGCTCATCTGCTTCTTCATCATCTGGTCATCTGCTTCTGCAAGATAAACACACAACACTGACAAAGTAGAAGCAGACAGAAGAGTTCTGTAATGACCACTTTAGTCCAAACCCTAGCAATACAGTCAACAGATGACAGCAGGAATACGAACATGTTCACAGTTTTATCAGTTGGTAATTTACTGGCTTCAGTAAACACAATCAGTTCAGCTGCTTGTGTTGAACACTCTGACCCAGGCTTCCTGAAAGCAAAGTGTAAATAAGGGTTACACAGCAAGTCCAGTTTTTGTTTCTCCTTTCTGGTTCTTAGAGCTGCAAACATCTATAAAAGGAATTAAGTCAGCATTTTTAAGCTACAAAATCAAGTAAAGTGACGGTATCATAGGTACATTCTTCAGCAGTATGGGAACACACAAGCAAATCATCAGCATATTGCAACAAAGTACTGGTACCAGGAAAAACTAAACTTGTGAGGTTATCTTTTGGCGCTGCATAGCGGGACTCATGAGTAAACATGAGTAAAAGTGTACAATTTACCTTGAAACAAGAAGCTGTACTGTGAGTCTTTGTGTAATTTCAAACTGGAAAAAAGCCTTTGCTGCCTATGGGTTTTGTGTGTGGGTTTGGAACTTTTGGTGCTCGAGCATGTATGGCTTGATTTACATCTTTCAGGTTTTGTTTGTTTGCGAATGAGCCAAATTGGACTTTGACAGGGCAAGTTCCGAAATTCTTTTATAGGCCCTCTTTCCAGCAAGCTGTTAAAAACAAGGGTTATACCATCAATAGCCTCGGAGCTGTGTCACATTCAGAAGTTTGCAGATCACACAGCTATTGTGGGGTGTATCAAGGATGATAGAGAGGATGAGTATAGGAGCCTAGAGAAGGACTTTTATGTCTGGTGCAACAGGAATCATCAATACCCCAAAGACCAAGGAGCCATTGATTTTGGGAGATCCAGATGGCACTGAGAAGACAGCGCATATAAACAACTGTTCCTTACTCTTACGTCAACATAGCTACAATATATTTGTTTGCTTATTACACAAACTTTGAAACAACAACAAACTTACAAGCAAAGGCTTGTCAAGGCACAACAAGAAGAAAATCGAAGAAAAGCTTTGGAGGCGACTTCTGACTACTGCAGACTTCAGGGTTAGCCTTTATCCTTGGAGTTACATGGACTGAATAAAATAAATAAATAAAATAAATAAGAAAACAGCTTCAGTTAGAGTATTTTACATAAAAGCACCACGAGGTGGCGCCACCACACAAATGGAAGGACGCAATATACGTTCCATGACAGTTATGTGTATTGCTGTGCAACACATATATTGTTAATCGATTTTATTTTTATTTTTAATCTTTTATTATTTCACCCGATTTCACCCAGTTTTCGACATATCAACACAGGACGAATGCAGCTAAGAAAAAAATTGTTTAGTTCGTTCACTACAATGTATTTTCTGCAAAAAATTTCCCATTGATTTAACATTAAGGCAAATTTCATACAGCTGTAGCTCGGTCTGTTTTCGAGCAGTTGTCTCAGACCCATGCACAACACCAACCAGGAGTTGGACCGGAGGCAGATTAGAATTGACCGGGTCTCGAACCTACGCCCCACCCAAAACCTACCAGGACTCGAACCTGCACCTGACCAAAACCCACCATGCCTTGGAGGCATGCAACACATTATCCTACAGGAGCTGCATTTTCTAGTTAAAATTAGTCCTGTTAATGTTTTCTCTAGTGGTGTGTGCATGTGTGTGTGTGTGTGTGTGTGTGTGTGTGTGTGTGTGTGTGTGTGTGTGTGTGTGTGTGTGTGTGTTTGGCAGTCTTAGGTCAGGTGATGTTTTAAGCCATAACAGTAAGGTCTTCATTGATTGCCGAGTGGACGTAGAGGACACTAATTGGAGCCGTTATCATGGTAATGGAGGGCGCTCAATCTTTCCACCCCAGAGATGGAGGAGATGGAGGAGATGGGCATATAGATGGAGCGCAATATGAACAGAGACAGGCGGAGTCAAATCTAGCTGACACTAATGGTAATTCCACTGCGGAGAGTGACATGTACCTGTCTCTGCCCGAGTCTCTAATGATGTGCCAGCAACATGACACTCAATGACAAGGCTACCCACACACACACACACACACACACACTCATTCAGACGCCCTGTCACACACCCTGCTCCCTCCCTTTCTACACCACACAAAGTACTAAAACTTTGGGCTCTAGAACAGGCGTTGGACTTTTTTTTTATTTTTTTCCCCCATGGCCCACTGCATCACAATGCTGGTTTTTGGCATTTGCTCCTAAACCTGCTAGAGTAAACTAATGTGCTAGAATGTTTGGGTTATTTTACTATCCGATCCCATAATCCAAACTCACTATAATGATTGGAGTCCAATCTTTCATACAAGTCAGTGAATTATTACTTACGCACCCTAGTCAACCACTTCCCTGTTTTACAGTGGGGTTCCGTTTTCGACCAGCGTACTGTAAGCGCAATATCACAAACCGTGCTTCACGTAGCTTATACTGTCTGTATTGTAGTCGGCTAGGCTACAATACAGACAGTATAAGCTACATGAAAGACGGTTTTCCATTAACCTACAGATGGCCAATATCATTAACCCAGAGCCCCTTTTCTAATAAACTGTTTAATGTCTCATTAAATCGATTGAACGGTCTGTTAAACCAAAGCTTCTCCTGCCTACGTTTCCCAGCACTCCTCACTCCTGCCGTGTGACTCCCTACGTCACATACTCCTTTGATACTTGGTCTATACTGTCGGATTTTTGTGAGCAGTGTAGAAACCTTGGTGATGAAACTGATACTTGTGATATTCGAACTGTAACCGGTACTGATCTGGTACTAGAGCTGGAACTGGAACTGGAACTGAAACTTGCGATGCGCTAACTAGAACTGGTGCCGAAACTACAGCATTTAGTACTGGAACTGAATCCTTTGGGACTTTTTGGCATTGGACCTGGAACCCTTAGTACTGGAAAGAAATCCACTGGTGCTGGAACTGGAATATTTGGTGTTGGAATTTGATTCGTCGCTAACCGATACACAATGATGTACTGGACCTAGATAAAATAACTGTACACTACACTACTGCAACCAAAGAACTGGTGCTGGAACTAAATGCTTTCGGTACTTATCCTAAAACTTTTGTCACCGGACATGTAAGCTTAAGTAACTGGAGCGACACTGGTGCTGGAACTCAATACTTTAGTACTGGAATTCAGTCATTTGTTACTGGAATATTGGTTGATGAAACTGGATCCTTTAGTGCTGGAATCACATGGTTTAAACCAATTTTCACTGGAACATTGGGTTTAAGCTTCAATGTTGGGCCCTTGATCGAGGCCCATACCCCCGATGCTCTCTCTCTCTCACACACACACACACACACACACACACACACACACACACACACACACACACTGTCCTCTAAGCTGTTTAATAAAGCACGTTGTGACTCACTCTGACAGCGTCCTGCTGTGTGTTGGAGTGTAATTCGTGAATGTTGTGAGGAAACGGTGACACGGCGGCCGGCCTTTAAACCCTACACTCGTTCTGTTCTCAGCTCTTTCACGTACCTTCGGTTGACGAGCGATTTTTATATGTGTCGCTCTGCGTGCCTTTTATTAAACTCCATTAAAACAGCCCAGTCACGAACCTGCTGGGGGCATTTAGCCGCAGCGTGCTTTGTTAGTTGGACCGCGATTAATCTCTGTTTTAAGCCGCCGCCACGAAAAGTCATGAATAGCAAAACGGCCACCAGCGACGAGGCCATTCAGCCGCCCTTATGTCATGAAGCGCCACTAGCTATCTCTCCCCGTGCTGCTGTTTGACGTTAAAGTCATTTTCCAGCCCGGGGGGGGGGGGGGGGGGGGGGGGGGGGGGGGGGGGGGGGGGGGGGGGGGGGGGGGGGGGGGGGGGGGGGGG
>JAYJMA010004961.1:0-12973 GCA_036873895.1 Parotocinclus cabessadecuia | reverse complement strand
CTTTCCTAAGCTCCTCCTGTAATAGGTGTGGGGTGAAGTGTGAATACTGTTGTTATCAGAATCTTAATAGATATTGATTTTACACCTGTCTATCTAGGTCAATTTCCCTTTGTCTGTGATGGTCGTTACCTACTTACTATGCCATCCCAATCAAGTAGATCCTGTCTCTCTGTCTCTCAGGAATGGCTATAGTGGCCATATATATTATACAGCTATGTACAATTTTGTACAGTCCCAGAAAGTTCTAGATAATTCTGGACAGTTCTAAAAACGTCCTGATAGTTCTCACAATTCCAGAAGCGTCTTATAGTCTCATGAAAGATCACAACTATCCTTAAAAATAGATGCATTTCAAAATATCAAAATGTACTGACCGCAAAAGCAATGTTTACAGGTAATAATAACCTTTTTCTATTAATTTAAGGCACAAACAATTAGGAAAACACACTTAACAACTGGGAACATTAAAATTAAAATTAAAATTGTTACATTGTGTTATTAGTTTGCAATGCTTGCCAAAAGGCTGGGCAGAATCTGTAAACAAAGTGCTTTGAACCCACTCATTACATTCGAGAAAAACTCCCATGTTATTTAATTAAACATACATTTAATCATTTAGTAGACATTGCTATACAGTACATATCAAATCCACACAGACCAACAATGAAACGGTTGTCATATATACGTATAGATGTGATCACACTGCCATCTGGTGTAAAAAAAAAGACGTCGACATATTCACTCATCAATTAAATCTTTGCGTTTTGACCGTATTAACCCGTTCAGACCCTGCGTCCATTGCAATGGACATCATGTGTTTTCCTGTTTTTTATGTTTTGTTGTACAAAAAAAAACAATCGAGTTCTGTTGTCTATGAGAACAGACCTTTACTAACCAATCAAACAACAGCTTAGCCCTGCCAACTGCTTTGGGAACAAAAAACGGCAGCACTGCAGGCAAGGAGGCAGAGTACAGGCTCTTTTTGCTTTATTTTATTGAAAACACATTTTTTCTTCATGCTATGAGTTAATTTTACTCTTAAGGGTTGGTTTGTGAAATAAAAAGTTCAATTTCAGTTGTAAAATCAGAAAGATAAATGTAGGATTTAAAAAAAAATCTTGTTGTCCATCGCGGACAGTGTAATAATGTATGTAATTAAAGTGTGTACATTAGTGCTGATGTTGAAAACTTTACTTTCATTCCACAACAAAACTGCTTCACAGCAGCTCATAGACAATGACTCTAAGACTCTAATGATCTAGTTACATTTTTTTTTTAAACACTACTTTTCAAAATGCAAGTCTTTAACAAAAGTATAGTGATTTTCAAAAGCTCTTTAAAAAGTTGTTCTTAAATGCAACCATCATTTCAACTAATTTTTCTTTGTTAGATGATATATTATTTTTCATAATTAGAGGATTTCTCAAAACTTGGATAGTAGTTTTAGTTTATGCATAGCACTTGTAGTTTATGGCCCAGGCTTATGTTAAAAAATAAACATAATAAACCAATAATAAAAACATTTATTGCTTTACAAGATTTAAGACCTATTACAGAAAATTGCATACATTCGTATATATATATATATTCATTACTAGAACATATTTCGGGTGTGAAAGCATTAACAACAAAACAAAACATTTAAACTTACGATTAAAGGGACGTGACATTTGTGACAGTTTTTTTTTTGCCTGTTTGCAGTTTGACGGCTGTAACTGGAGATTTAAAATAGCAGTCTTTTAGTCTGTATAACACTGAAAAGTTCTCCTTCAGGTTATCGTGATTCTGCTCACCTGATGACAATAATGCTATTGAATTAGTTAAAAAAAAAATCAATACCTCCTGCCGAGGGTAATAATGTTCCCTCATGGCTGTGTTGAAACTTAATTGGGTCAAAAAAGCATCAAAAAGATGTGCAGTTAATGTGATTAAACTAAAGTCTAATATAATCAAACAGATATGACATAAAACCATATCGTTTCTACGACACACTGTTGTTGCAGCACTGACCCTGCACTTCACAGCATTTAGACCATTCAACACAGGAAAAGAGAAAAAAGAGCTGTGAAAAACCACTTGCAAAACGACACAAGACCAATTCCCTTAAATAATGTAAATGTAAATGTAAATGTAATTCTTATTGTTTAGTGAAGTAGTATTTTACTCACTGATCAGTTTCTTAATTTACTTATTGTCATTATTATTATTGTCTGAATAGACATATTATAAAGATCATAATTAAAACAGATCTTCACGAATAAGGGTGGCAAGGCGATGCACAAAATACTCAATCAGAAAAAAAATATTCTGACTACTCCATTCCAGGCTAATTATTACCAATGAAAGCAGAAAAAATTAACAGAACAATCCCCACGAGGCCTTACGGTTCAATGAAAGTACTTTAATAAATTAACTTAAAAAAATTTAATAAATAAACTTTACATATACACTGCATTTTATGACCAAACAAAATACCAGCAATTTAGTTAAGAATACAAAAGAAGAAAAATACCTAGAAAAAATATAAACTAAACTTATACACCAGCTTTTTTTTTACATTTTCTGCACATTCTCTCCTTACTGTTAGGATCTTTATTCTATTCTATTTTATTATTTTATATATATGTTTTAATTGTACCTTCTTATGCTCATAATAAAATGAAAAAAAGAGACCAAAATAAATTTAAAAGATTTATGTCACGTCATAAAATTCACACCAGAAATGAAATTACAAACTATAAAATTTGAAAGTTAACAGTAAAAATATGAACAGGACTAAAAACCAGAGCAGCCAAGCAAAAACTGTACAGCAGCTGTTATTGTAATACTATTGTAATAATTATATGAAACGTTAAAAACAAAACAAAACAGACAGCTCAATGAAAAGCAATGTTAATACAGATAAATAAGATTTAACTTTTAAGACTAAACCAGCATAAGAAAATGAAATGAGATATTCAATTCTTATTTTTTTGTTAAGGATTACACTGAAGATGTCACGATTAGAAATTATATTACAATCATTTTGCATTTAAAGCAATATTTATCTTAATTTATCTTATCTTAAGTGCATAAAACATGTATATCTTTAGTCTTATCACACCTCAGGGAACAGCTATGGAAACGTTCTTGCGAAAACAGGTGGAGTAAATAAACTAGTACAAAATAAATGCATTATTATTAAAACTGGTAATAAATGATTTGCACAAAAGCCGACAAGCTGCTGAAACTGAAAAAAAAACTAGCTCCATCATTCTTTTATAGTCACTTAATTTCATACTGTTCATTTACCATCCTCTCATTTTTGTTCATTTGCAGAGTAAGCAACATTTAACTGCAAAACCTCATATTTAAAACAGCCCAGTATAAGAGGTTTATGATTTTATAAACCTGGCTCAGTAATACAGAATCACTTGTTCTTATTTATAACCTAAAGCCTATACTTTCACTATTCTTATTATCTGTAAGTTGTGGTTTAATTGCAGTTTGCATAAATCTGTTCATCTTCATTCACCTTACTTTGCTCATCTACGTTGACATAGTCGGTCTCAGAGTCTGAATCCTCAGTCCGGTTTGCTTTGTCCTTCGCCTTTGGCTCACAGTTCTCCTCTATGTTGATGTAGTCGCTGTCGGGGTCTTTCTCAGCCTGGTAGAACGTGGGATCTGCATTTTCATAAACATCGGTGCCCTCCATCTCGTGTTGCTCTTGGCGACTTTCGTACGTGTTCTTGGTAGCTACTAAGTGATTGTTTTCATGTTGTGAAACAAGATAAACATATTGTAGAAACATATAGTAAATGATCGATGTTTCTGCTGCAAATGCTCACAACAAAAGTCCAAAAGAGCAAGTTGAAAATACAAACTTACACTCTCTTTGCCCCTTCTTCTTATCCACCTGCCTGTTATGTCTTCTACGTGCCACAACACAGCAAATGATGACTGGCACTAAGATCAGAAGAAGCCCCGCTGCTGATCCAAGCATGATAAACGGAAGGACAGACGCTGAGAGAGAACATATCAAAGTTTCATTGTAAAAGTGAGGGGTGCACGAACAAAAAGCAATCACGCTTAACGTTACATAAACCCTTCAAACTTTACACGTCATACAATACCTGTTACAGTGATGGTCAGGGGGTCTGTAGTTGTTGAACGGAAGGTGCGTGATGAGACAGTGACCTCATAAGAACACCTGTAGTTCCCCTGATGGGCAAAATCAGCCTTAGGAAACATGAAGACGGTTGAATGGCTAACAGCTAACTGGGTCCTGGTGCTGGAACCATCGACTTTTAGGTGAAAGGAGCCGCCTGGATACTGAGGTTTAATGGAGCAGGTGACTGAGAAACTGTGGCCCACCATCACTTCTGGTCCTTGAAGCCCCCACTGGACTGATCCATTAGCAGCACTAAAGGAGAGCTCGGGCTGCTCCAAGGCCACTGGAGAACCAGAGCAGGTCATTAAAGATTTACAAAACACCAGCCAGAATTTGTTAGATCAAGATTTTCACATGTGAAATTAGAAAAACAAGAACAAACGTTCATAATATTGCTCCAGTTCTCTAAACATTAATCAATACCTGTTACAGTGACAGTCAGGGGTCTGTAGTTGTTGAACGGAAGGTGCGTGATGAGACAGTGACCTCATAAGAACAACTGTAGTTCCCCTGATTGGCAAAATCAGCCTTAGGAAACGTGAAGACAGTTGAATGGCTAACAGCTAACTGGGTCCTGGTGCTGGTGCTGGAACCATCAACTTTTAGGTGGAAAGAGCCGTCTGGATACTGAGATTTAATGGAGCACTTGATGGAAAAACTGTGGCCCACAATCACTTGGTGGACTGACCCAATCGCAGAATTGAAGGAGATACTGGGCTGTTCCAAGACCACTGAAGAACCAGAGTAGTTCATTGAAGAGTTGTTTTGATAGTTTGTGAGAATATTCTGATACAGTTTTTTGTCTAAAACTGTTGGCTGTCGGTGAAAGACCTACTAGCCGATTAGAGTATTTCAGAAACCACATATAATAAAACTAAAACTACTCGGTTTGGGGTTTAAAAGAAAATGGTGAGAAAATGCAGATAGAAAGATAACAGATAAATAATCACTAGTTACAGCTGAGGTATGCAGAAGAGCAGCTCTGAATGAACAACACATCAATCCTTGCAGCAGAAGACACCAGGTGCAACTAATGTCAGCTAACAACAAGCAACTGGGATTACAATTCACACAAAGATTTTATAAAATGTAAGTATGGATCCTTTTTTCTGTCTTGTATCAGCAGTTCAGCTTGCTGGTGGTGTAATGGGGTTAGGAGCATTTTCTTGGAACACTGTGGACCCCGTAATACCAATTACTATGTGCCTAATGGCTTAATAAACCTTATTAATTGGTAGTTAATGAGTTTATAATTTGCACTTACCCACAATAATGTTAATGCTGTTGCTTTGGGATGATGCTGTGTTGATTTCACTATATTGGTAACCACAGGTGTATACTCCCTCACTAGATGAACTTGCAGTCAAAGTAAACGTTGCTGCAGACTGATATGTTTGTTTCATTAACACAGTCCCACTTTTATACAAGCTGAAGTTTACAGAGATGCAGGTCTGGTTGGATGTGGCACATCTGAACTGAACAGTCTCTCCAGGTGAAACCACAGCGTGTAAAGAGATGCGGGTCAGTGTCGGCTGGATGTCTTCTGTTAAAGAAATATGTTGTGCCATGTCATAAATGGACTTTATATAAACAAAACTGCTAATAACATAACTTACGTAAGCACACAACTCCGGCATCTTCATTGTGTCCACAGTTTTCTGACCCAAACTGATTGCGTGGGCACTGAGTAATGTAGGTTTCATTTCCTTTACACTGAACATCATCCAGCCATGTTGGCTCTTTTCCCGAACCAAAGTGGGCATTTCCAGGAGCTCTGATAGCTCTGCCACATCCAAGCTGTCTGCACACCACTTCTGCATCGTTTATGTCCCAGATATCATCACACACTGTTCCCCATTGACCGTCGTGCTGGATCTCGACTCTACCACAGCAGTTATTTGAACCGTTCACCAGCCTTATCAGATTCTGTCTATCTATTTGATAGTATATTAAAACAAATCATTATAAATGCATTAACCACAAAACATTTCATATTAAAGTGCCAGTGCATTTTCTTGTAAACTATACATGCCTTTTGTACTAAATATTAATCTGTTTAATCATTTAAAATCCCATTTTAAATCATAACCAACCAAGAAGTGTGGTATATGGCCAAAAGTATTGGGACACACACGCTTTATGGCATGGTCGAGGATTCTGCCCTAAAAATGAAAGGCCTTTAAAAGGAAAGGCTGTAAAAGGAACTCTTACTGCTTCAGTATATCGAGACATTTTTGACGATCGAACACTTCTGGCTTTGTGGTAACAGTTTGGGGAAGAGCCTTTTCTTTTCCATAAAGGTCCATAAAGGCAAACCTAGGTGAGTTTGGTTTGGAAGATCTTGACTGACCAGATCTTGACAGAACTCTGAGCTTAAGCTCATCAATCACTTTTTGGATGAACTAGAATGGAAATTGTGAGGCAGGTCATCTCATCCAACATCAGTGTCTGACTTCACGAATGATCTTCTGGAAAAGACCTTAGAAGAATAGAAGCTGTTAGAGCTGCAACTCCTTATTAATGCCTATGAATGTAGAATGGGACGTCAGAAAGGGTCCTGTAGGTGTAATGTGGAGGTGTCCCAATACTTTTGTTCATAGAGTGTATGCGTGTTATTATTGAGAGTAGTTCGTAGCACAAAAGAAACTTCCTGTACTAGCCTTGTGTTCCTGCTCGGTAATGATATCAATTGCACACTCTTAAGTTATTTAAATATGGTGGACACTTGAACTAATGTTGCCAGATATTCAAACATCAGTCTTTCAAAAAGGATTTTTGGCACCTGTGCACGTAACACTTGCGTCTTCATCATGTTTGCAGTTGTGCTTTCCAAATCCTCCGTGACTGCACTGTGAGATGTTAATTTCAGTCCCGACACAGCCGACATCATCCAGCCATATTGGACCACTTCCTGGCTGAAAGTGGGCACTATTAAAAGCACTGATAGCTCTGCCACAATCGAGTTGCTTACAAACGACGTGTGCATCGTTTAGGTCCCAGCCGTCATCACACACTGTTCCCCACTGGCCGTTGTGATAAAGCTCGACTCTACCAGAGCAAAAGTTATCACCACCGACCAGTCGCATGTTAGCAGTGTCTTAAAACAAACATAGAAAGACAGAAATGTGAGAATCTGTCAACTCTACAGTTCAATTTCTTTACTACTAATAATAATTACTACTACTACTACTACTAATAATAATAATACTAATAATTAGATGTTAAATAATCAGGGTTTGGCTGGTGAGTTACCTGCAAGTGTGGAATCTCCAAAGACACAGACTATAAGGAAAAACAAAGCAGATTTTTTCAACTTGTAACCAAAATCCCTAAAACGTTATCAGCTGTACTTCAAATATTCTATGGTAGCATTGACATTTCAAAGGAAATAATGTAAATAGTTATAGCACAGTGATCCAGCTGCTTGGCAGCTCAATGTGAGCTCTGTGATTTTGACCATGGTATTATTTTGTTGGTCCTGAGTTTGCTGATTTGAGTATTTCTCATTTAGTATTTAGTATTTACATAGCAGGGTCTCGAGAGGTACTCAGAAGAAAAACAAATAAAAGACTGCTATGTATAATTATAATGCATTTATAAGAGAATTTGTTAGGACTTTAGTGAGTTAGATGAAGCTGTGAATGATTTTTCCAATGAGCCGAGGTTCATCGGCCTTAATTACAAACGAGCATTTGGATTAAGGCTGGAAATGCCAAGAAACTAAGTGAGTTGAGTAAATCAGACGTCCCGGGTTCTTAATGGAGTCACAAGAGCAGTTTTAGTTCCATCAAGAAAAATGAAGTGAATGAACCTCTAGCTGGTTATGATTTTAGGCATCAGTCAGAAGTGTTATGGGAGAGTTATACAGCATCAGCAGCTTCGTCGCTTCCATCAGCTCCTTATTTTCTTTCTGAATTTCTTCCCAACAGCCACAAAGATGTCATTTGCCGGTGTTAAGCTCAGCATCTTTCATTAAACACCATCATTCTTATAAGACCAGCCCAGATGGCTTGTCTGGTTATCTGGTTTTAGATGGGCTTTGGACACAAACCAGTTAATCCTGGATGGGAGACCAGCTAAACCAGCAACTCATATTAATTTTTAAGTTACTTTTAAGTCCAGCTTTTAACCCGACCCAGCTGCCATAAATACTCAAACTCCAACTTTAACATTTCTGACTGAGAAGATTCATATTAATCATAATTTAACAACTCTCACTAACAATCTTTTTAGTAAATGAAAGCTTATAGATCAAAATATTTATGTTTATTTTCTGTATAATAAACAGTTCTGCTCCTCGATTGTTCAGTCTGATGATGATGTTTTAGCAGTGGAGGAACCATTGAGCATAACATTTTAGCTCACCAGGTGTTAAAAAACAAATAGATATTTCTGTCCACTATATCTTAAAAAAATAAAATAAGCAGCGATAAAAAAGCAAAAAAAGCGCTTTAAAATCGGTTTAAAATCAGTGTACAGGTGTTCCTAATAAAGTGCTGCATGAGTAAGAGTGTGAACAAGTATAGTTTTTCTTTAAAAAGTATTCTTTGTATAAAGTACAAACTAAGCCAGATAACCAAAAGCAGTGACTGTCTGAAACACATCGTGATGTGCAGAGCAAATGAAAATGATTAGTTTATTTCTACATTAACAGAAAAAGAACAAATGTAGTTTCTGCAGTCTCAATGCACATATTTAAAAACATCTTCGAAAAACAAATTAACTGTAAAAAATAATCATGTGTGAAATAGTTATGTACCACTTTTTGTTGTTTTGTAGTTCACTTAATTTGACTGTTATTTTCATGTTTAGTAAAATTGTACGAAAAACAAAAATAACAACTTTACATAGGATAAACATCAAGTTTTACAAAAATCTAGTACAGACAAATGTAGAAATCGTATTTACCGAGAAACAGGGTAAAATGACGTTGCAGCATCTTGCTTCCGTGTTGTTGTTTAGCTTGGATATTTTAACACTCTGCTTTAAGTAATTTTTTTTTTTTTTGAAGCGCTGCCCTGTGGAGGTGGAGTTTGTTTTTTTCCTGCTTGCAAAAAGCAGAAATCAGCCGAGTAACAATGAAACCAGTCCTCAAATGGATTAAAGAAAAAGATAAAGGAAGAAAGAATGAAGACAAAGTCTTCATACTGTATAGAAAAGAAGCTTCATCAGTCAAATCTAACCTGAACCCTTGAGCTGTTTCCTTCAGTTATCATCCACAAAAAACATATGATAGCAAAACTGCACTTAATACAGTAGCCTGTATGTTTAAGATAACAATACAAATTTCTAAGGGATTAAGAAATGACAAGGGGATCATTAGGGTATTTCTTTCAAAGTGTGTGCTGACTCAGGGTAACCGAAACTAAGCCATGCAGTGCAAAACTGAAAACACAAATCCTAGTTTCAATCTAATTATCAAAATAATAACAGCAATGGTAGTTATGGAAGTAACTGTCTCATCAGACTTTGAATTTTAAAAGTCTTTGAATTTACTTAATTGATTTTTTTTGCATCCATATTGTGCATCTAAATATTTTTTCACATTGAAATTTTGTATATGAATTTTATTTGACCTTTAATACTTCTTCATAATAATTCTTCATTGTAAAATAGGAAGAATTCTTCATCCTAAAAAATTTATTGTTAAAAATTCATCATAAAAGAAAATTCATCCTCAAAAAATTCAAACATCCAGGATAGCAAGGGTGCTTTTTTAATCTCCAATCTTCCCCGTTGTTTACCATATTCTATTTTTTTCTCATTTACGTCATGTCTCTTTCCCTCCCTTTGTTATATCGCATGTTCGGACAGGTTGATGGTTTTCAGTTTCACTGTGTATTGTACTACAATTTATATGTGACAAATAATGGGTATGTAGTGAATTTGCCTTCAGTAACAGTTGTACTCATAACTTTAGCCTCAGTTACGGCAGTTTCAATCTGCTGTTCTACTGTCGAAGCTCTAGCTAGAGTTAATGGTACCTCCAGCAGTAAGCGCTTCCTGATGCAATGCGAAGTTATCTTTTCAATAATTTGGTCTCGTATCATCTCCTCTTCCATTTCTCTAAACTGGCATGTAATAACTAGCTCTTTCAAAGCAGTCACCTGAAGCGGAATAGCGTTTAGCCACGACATGGACCTTGGGTGTGAAGAAATCCTGTATAGCTTCCAAAGCCTTAAGCATGTGACATTCTCGACTTTAAGTGTACAAAAAAGTAATGAATTAAGAAAGCACGTTTTCTTGAATCAGTTCTTACACGAGAACTGAACGTAACTTTCTAACCCTTGCGTACATTTTTTTCCACCTTATCGGTAACCCACTTGTTGCTTTCCAACCCATTACTCCACCTATGGGCAGAGATATATATTGCATATCTCACAGAAGCTGTTTCTTGTTCATTTTCCGCATTTTCCAAATTTAATTGAGGAAGCAAGACATTTATTTGAGAGAGCAATGTCCCCTCTTGATCCCGCATAGAGCCTCGCTTACATGAATTTGATATTAATATGGACCAGCACGAGCACCAACGTCAAAAATATCAAATGGGAAATGCAGTCTGCAGTTCAAATATTCAGCCACCAGAGGGCAGAGCGACCCACTAATTGATTAGGACATATAAAAATACAACTGTTCATTTTCTTCAAGGTTTAAACCACAATATAAGCACATATAAAATAAAAATCAGATAAATTTATTCATTTCATGGATTCCATAAGATGGTGGAAACGTGCCGTTCGCTCCTGCTAGCGATAAACGTTCTAAAGGGTAGAACCAAACGTGACAGCTTAAATATTTATAATATTTATAGTTTCCTACCTACCCGTCATTAAAGTTGAAATTTGGATTAACTGTTATGAGACGAGGCTGAAGTTTCCTCCTTATTCATCATCCTGAATATCAGCTAAATCAGCTGTAACTAAAAGAGTGTGTTTGTAGCGGCTCCGCTTGACGGGCAAACTGATACAAATGGAGCCCTGCCACAATTACTCTGCGTTGTGTTGTGTTGGAATAAGAAAACTCGTGACCTCCAATGCTGGTACCAAACCGGGATTCGTTTATTGATCTGGATGTATAAGAGAGAATTCAGTAAGATTTAGCATCCAAGCCTTGTGTCTGCCTTCATTAGCCTCTCTCTCCTTCAGTGCTCTCAGCCGACTCATTATATGTATTATGTGACATTAACATTACTGAGACAGTCAATGACAAGATTCAAGAACAAAAATTAGAAATATCTACATGTACAATACATCTTATTTAACATATGGATTTGTCCTTACATTTAATATTTTTAACAAATACTTTTTAAATATATTTTTATGTAAAACATTTTCTTACTTTTTTTAAAACTTGGAAAAGAACAAAATGAGTAAAAACCCTTTTTAACTTAAAAAAGGTACCTGGATTTATAAGAGAGAATACAGTGAGATTTAGCATCCAAGCCTCGTGTCTGCCTTCATTAGCCTCTGTGTGACCACAAAATCATAAGAAACGAGGAAGGTGATAAGCATGGCATCTAGCATCGGCAGCTGTAGCTGGCTAACACTTCTCACATTTATACTGGAAAATTCCGCCAAAAATACAAGACATTCATCTTCAAAACATCCAGATTACAAAACTTAAAGATATTTCGCTTAATTTTTTTTTTTTTTACCATTTTTAAACACTTTTTAACACTGTATGGAACGTTTTTAAACTCTTTTACCCTAATACCGAAGTTTGACTAACCTCTCTCCTTCAGTGCTCTCAGCCGACTGAGGAGGGGCTAGCAGTTGCACGAGATACCTCGGCCAACAAAATGGAAATGGAGGGAAAAAAATGCAATGGAATATAAATTAGAAAAATAAAATATATATCATTTAAACCCTTTTCCTGTTTGGTACAACTACAAAAATTACAACCCAAAACAAAAAAAGATTTTGTGTTAAAGCAAAGAAACCAAATATCATCAGTTACACGTTCACGATTCTCTATTTTAGGTGCTGATGTGTTTTTTGCAGACTTACAATCATAAGGACGATGGAATCGGAACGTGCTATGTTAAATTCACCACTGTGACTGTTAAGTATCATAACGAGGTAATAAAATATGTAATTTTGTAACAAGGTCCCAAAATAACGCTCATAACTCGATAAATATCTATCATATCGCTTATCCGAAACCTCTGTTAATGAGTGAATCCCTGTCTGATCGTTTTGATGTAAGCGAGAATCGGACTCCGATCGTTACAACGTCCGAATATCTAATGAACGGATGAGATATTTAGAGGTTTGATATTTATAGGTAAGGCTTATATGCACAATTTGAAGTTTACATGGACTTTGTAGATAAAAGTTTAAGGATATTAGGCTTAATACATTGGGAGACTGCTGTGTTCTATTCAATGTACTGTACTATTCAAAAGCTGTGCTTTAACCAGGAAGTAACCTGGTCCCAAATTAACGCTCATAACTCCATAAATATCTATCGTATCGCTTATATGTAACCTTTGTTAGTGAGAGGAGCCCTGTCTAATCGTATTGATGTAAAATGGTGCATATAGAGTAAGAACTGACAAAGATATGACAGTGTTAAGACACTGAAAAAAGGCTTTTTTGCCAAAGTGAGTGGACTTGAGCCTCATTCATTTGTATTGGATATTTTCAGTGCCTCCCTCCATTCCGATCGTGATAACTGTAGAAATGTTTAAACAATGGATTTGATATTTACAGGTTTGATAGGCAAGTCTTGTTTCTACAATTGCACGTTTGTTAGGGTTCGCACTGCGAGCCCTTTTTACTTTGTTCGCCGCGGTCAGTTATTTTACCCCGATCCCTTAGTGTT
>JAYJMA010004932.1:0-12974 GCA_036873895.1 Parotocinclus cabessadecuia | reverse complement strand
TTTGGACTGTGGGAGGAAACCGGAGTACCCGGAGTAAACCCACGCAGACACGGGGAGGACGTGCAGACCCCACACAGAACAGACCCAGGATGCTCCGCCCTGGGACTGAACCCGTGACCTTCTTGCTGTGGGGCATCTCTCTTTATATAAATATATCAGCAGGGGCGTCACCAGACACTTATGAAAGGCTTATAAAGTTTTGACTAGGCGGGTCTAGAAATAATCTCCCTAATAGACTTGTGCTCATTATTTCGTCTCCATTTCACATAGGCATCCAGCACACGTCCTTGTACAACCTTAAGATCCAAGCAGTTCAATGAGCCAGCCTTGGCAGCTGGGCAGAGGTAGGATGGGCACCCCTTATGGCACCTCCAGTACCTGTCGGGAGAAATCTGTGAATTTAAAGATAGCCAAAGTGGAACAGTGGAAGAGCTGCCGAATGCCTTTTTGCGTTTACCTGCTGGAAGAAAACAAGTTAGGTAGAAGGTCAGGCTCTTTTGAAGAAAAGAACATGCTAAACACATCCAAAGTGCATGCAAACAGTGAAGCATGACGGCAGGGCATCATCAGGGTTTGGCTCTGAAGCGCTTGCATGAAATCAAAGCTGTCTCGGGAGATTTTTTCGGCAATCTATCAGCTGGAGCTTAACAGAACCGTGCAGCCGACTAAAGGGCTGAAGAAGGTGTGACTTGACCTACGTCAAGTGGGTAATCCTGCTAAAGAAAGCTCATGTAAACAATAGGTTGTGGATTCTAATTGTTCTCATTACATGTCTAGCCTCTGCTTACACCAGGCGTCTCCTCCGCCACAGAGATCGTCCCAGTACCAGTTGGAGTGAGGTTCTGGGAATGCCCACGGGCCTCACTGTGCAAGATAAGACCATCGGAGGAGGTCAAGGTTTAGTCTGGATGTCTAGGAAAAGTGAGCGCAATAATGAGTGGGCGAGAGTCAAGACGGTAGATGGTTGTAGACTGAAAAGGGTAAAGAAGCGGCGCCAGCCCTGGTGAGCTCATTGTTATGATTGGTCCCGTGCTCTGTACGTCACTCTGACCCATTACAGGGTCATTTATTACACACAGAAATGTAAAGAGAGCTCAAGTAAAACACGTGGATACCTGAAGATCATTTTTGTTCCATACTGCTCACAGTGTATCGTAGCCCCACGTAATAATTCATTGACCTACAAAAAGATGACAAATGACTAATAATTGTCTAATTATATAAGTTTCTAAAAACCGTTGCGTTTTTTTTGTACAAATTGAGCAACGATTCGTCTCCTGAATAAATCAAAATCAAAATGCGGCAAACGGGAACAGTGGTCGAACGTAATGCTGCAGCTCAGATGCTTTGCGCCGCCTTTTATTTCAAACAATAATACGGATATAAATACTTTATAAAAACCATGTAGCGCAGTACTGTACTGTAGTGTACAAAATAACCAACAATGTCACTGGCTATAACGGACTACATAAAGTGCTCGCGATCTGATTTAAAACAGCTCAGCAACAGACCTCCCTGTTGTTGCCCATCCACCTCAAGTTTCAACATGCAGTGCAGTTTGTGCAGAGTGGCCATCCGAGTGACCGTAGCCTTCTTGAGTTGATCACTTACTGGGAAAAGTCTGTAGATAAAAATACTTGAAATGGTTTGACTTTGCGGGGCTCCAAGGACCAAAGGTTAGGGACCAGTGCTCTGTGGGACAGTCCGCTTTGGGTCGCAAACGGTAAACGGGCAGGAAGTTTTGGGCAGATCGGGCTGGATCTGTCTCGCTCGTCGTGGCCACGCAAAAGTTTGCGGAAAGCCCTTATAAGTCATGCACATCCGCCCTGAACCGGTTTGCCTCCCACATCACTGCCTATTTGACCTTTCCTTCACCTGCTGCTTTCAAAGTGGATAATATCTTAATCTTTACACTCTTAGTTATGCGTACTAGAAGGCGTGAAACAGCTTTCTAGGAACGGCTCTCGAGTCCGCCAGCCCAAACCTGATTTCTATTTATCTGATTTTTGTATTTGTATACAAGTGTGGAGGCTCTGCAGGGGCACATGAGGGCAAATGTGTAATGGAGACATGCTCAGCAGTCAAGAGGTACGCTACCCAAAAGTAGCCTCTGAGAGCGTTTTTATGGGGCACCGTGGGAAACACCAAGCGTACGATTTAGCATTATTGTTGTTGTTTCATAGAGTACTGTTAATTCGGCCCAATAGTTCAATAAAGCTACTTTGAATGAGTGTCGACGGCTGATTAAACCACAGTGCAATAACATCAACTGTGAAGAGCCGTTACTTGAGCAAAACCTCAAAACACTTTCTCTGCACCTTGGAAAGTTATCTTCTCCTAATCCAGCCTTTCCTTAAAATAACATCAAGTGTGTGTTTGTATTACTAGAGTCTGATTAACCGTGAATGGAGCTGCTTCCAGCCTTACTGTGGTTGGTCGTTAATCACCTCCAGTGCAAGCAAACTGTTTGTCTGGGGTTCGTCTTTCAGCTGGTTGGCATGCCAGTGGATGCCGTACACGAGCAGAACCTTTCGCTTCTCATGCCAAGGCGCCAATTCATGCAGGAGCAAAATCTCGGCGACTGCGCGAAGTAGGAGTGGTGTGTATGTACGCCACAAATAAAACCGGCACAATGTTCTCTTTACTTAAGGTGGAGTCCGTCAGGATGTCTGATATCTTGGGGTTTGAAGGCAATGTTTGCTTTCAAATAATGAATGCTAGGTGTGTGTGTGTGTGTGTGTGTGTGTGTGTGTGTGTGTGTGTGTGTGTTGCCATAGTATTTTGTGCCCCTTTCGCACCCACCTCTGCTTTATCGCCTTGCTTTATGACTTTATCCGTTCACACGTCTGCCATAACAAATTCCACGACATAGGACGTCAGGCTTTTCCCAGCCAGCTGAGGTGGTACGGCCCGACGGAGTAGCCATGTAGTTCAGACCCTTAACTGCTTAGCCACTACTGCCCTCTTACACCCAACTCACCAAAACTGTAACCCGTTGGCGGACACAACCATCTAAGGTGACGCCGTTCACTGAACTAAATACGTCATCCTCTCTATCACACTCTCTCACACAATCTTACCGGTAGCTCAGCTCAAATAACGAGTCCACCACATGGTTTTTGGGCCCCGTATGTGCCATGCGCCTGCAGGGATAACATACCAAACCCAGCCATACAATGGCGGTGTGTTTCTTTCTGAACCCTGTACATGTTATCTTCGACTGGGTGACATCGGAAAAATGTTCTATAGCCGTCATGACACGAAGACTATCAGTGATTACTATCTGCTATTTCTAATAATAGTTATCATTATTATTGTATTAAATGTAGCCATGATCAGGCTAATAGTGTGAACTCTGGTATGTTCGCTGCATTCATTTGTGCGGGTTTTTGTGAGCAGCCTAAAACACGGCACGAAAAAAACAAAAACTAATATACAAACCTTTACAAATAGACGCCCAAAGCAGTGTTTCGTATGTAGTATTCAGACCCTTTGCTGTTCACTCTTCCCATTTCTCTTGATCCCCTCGATTCTCTATCTTGATCGGATTCGCCTGTTCAGCCGGCTGGACGCGATTTGGAAAGACACACATCTGTCCATGAGGTGTCACAGCTCCCAATGCAGATCCGAGCAAAAAGCAAACCACGAGGAGAATAGAACTGCCTGCAGAGCTCAGAGACAGGATCTGGAGAACGATACCAACATTCTGCTGCACTGAAAGTTCCCAAGAGCACAGCACCCTTCATAATGCTTAAATGGAAGAGGATTGATTTAGGGGCGGAACAAGAGCCAATGTTTAAAAAAAGCACCTAAAAGCTCCTCTTTTATGTGTCTCTTACAGACGAGAGGCTTCTGTCTGGCCATTCTGCCATAAAGCCCAGATGGGTGGAGCGCTGCAGTGAAGGTCGACCATGGGTTCTGGAGAGCCATTGGGTTCTAGGTGTTTTCTTGGCACACTTTGTTTCCCCAGTATCAATCGATCTCTGTTTAAACAGTACAGCCTACTCACACAGAGTATTGCTGCTGAGCGTGTGCACCCACTCATGAGCACAAATGTACCCTCTTCTGAAGGCCCAGATTGGAATCATGGACGTGCAGTGGACAGTCATGTCCGACATCTCGGAGGGATTACGCATTAAATTAGTTCTGACCAAAAAAGGGGGTCCAATCATATCATATCATATCATCAGAACAGGGGATCCGTCCCTCCCTGTGGGGTTAAAGTTTGCTGATTCAATTCTGATTAAACTATGCATAACCTAGAAGCTAAAATTCTTTCTGGATGAATCCAGAGGTCTGACGCCCGCACCGCTTGCGTAACACACCTGCGTGTGAGATTTTTGGAGCGATGTGCCGTGAGTCGCACGAGAAGCCGCTCCTCAGTTTACAGAGCGAGCCGAGATTAACTCTGACTCAAACGCCTCTCGCCTTTTCCCCTTCCAGTCCTGATCGTCCCTCCGGCAGCCGGCTTGGACACGCTCACTAAATTAAATGATTAAAAGCTTTGCGGTTTCTCCTCTTACAAGAATTCTGAAGGCGGTGAAAACGGAGCCTGGTAAAGACCTCGATCGTGACAGGAAGCATCGAGCAGGACCAGAAGGTTTGTTCAGCGTGGGTGAATCATGCACTGAGCCGTTACGGATCTGTCCGAAATTCTGGACAATCCCGCTGAGTAAACTGTAAGTGTAAACGCCGGCAGAGCCGGGCACGTCAGGGCTTTGTGACTAAGCACTTTACTTCTGAATGGCCTTTTTTGAGTGCCGCATTTATTTATTTTAAACACCTATGCTACATAGAATAACAAGCTTTCTGAAGCTTTACAAATCTCCCATGATGCATGCAAAGAAAACAGAACAGAACAAGAAAGATTACCTGCCGTTACTGATCTCTAAATCCCAAAACAACAAATGCAGACCGTAATCTCTTTCTCAGGAATGTTTTAGAGGCTCAAACTGAAAGTCATTTTAAAGGTAGCCGTGAACAACTTTCAACATCCTTTTTTTCAACAATGCCTACAGGCGGGGAAATGGCCTTATATGCTCACTGATCACTTTATTAATTGCACTTCTTGTTGTCTACCCACACATATCAGGTCCAAGGTTCAAACCTCACCTCTGCCAAGCTGCCAAGACCCTAAACCCACCATCGCTTGGATTGTAAGACTTTGTCAACTGCGCATCACAGCAGATATGTGTTACGGTATGGGGTTTGGACCCAACGATGCGGGAGTGAAGGAATCCCACGACGTAAAATAATAATGGTAATAATAAATAGTATAGAAAAAACTAAAAGGGGGAAATGGCGGAGCAAAGGGCTCCCGAACATAAGAAAGCCAAAAGGGATAAAGAAGGAGCGGCCGGAGTGGGAGCAACGCGCGAACTGATTGCAAAAGACACCAAAGCGCCAAAGGGGCGCGATAACGCGCCGATTTGGAACGTCTCCCAAATGGCGAGGCACGAAGGGAATTCCGAAAGGCCAGAGGGCGAGCACGAGCTGGGGCGCGCATGTAGCGCGAGCGCGAATACGTTTCGGAAGAGTGATGAAAGCGCATAGCCGAGCGTGAGCTCAGGCGTGCGAGGAGCGCACGAGAACGGGACGGGAAACCCTCCGTGTGTCCCTAAAATACTAGATACCTCGGGGGTTTCCCCCGTACACGTCTGTCGGCGCTATAAGCCCCGGGACGTTACCAACTGACCATCAACAATCAAAGCTGGGACCCGCACTTAAGTAACCGGGGAAACAGGTGTTCGTCATCAGGTCGCAAACAGAACACTGGATATAAACCGCCTCGCCGATTGCTCTGTAACGGCCGTCGGCGAGAACGGCGGGTAGCTCCGGGCCATGAGGTAGGAACCCTAACAACAGGCCCACGTTATACGTTTCATTCATGCATGAATACATTTTATATTTCTACTCTGGCCTAAACATTGCCTAGAGTACGTTTTTATAATCTATTTTACTCTCTGCACCTCACCATACATACACTATACAGACAAAAGTTTGCGGACACCCCTTCTAATGATTGAGCTAGATCTGCTTTTTCACCAAACACTCACTTGTTAAACATTCAAAGCCCACGGGGATTTGACCTAATAATAACACCTTGATTGGGATCTGGCCTGTTTGCACGGATCTTAATCCCAACTTGACCAGAAGCCTTAAAATGCACAGGAATTCCTCAGAGTGAGCCAGGGATTATTGTCAGTGATCAGAAGCAGAGCTCACAGTCGCGTTCCGAAACCTACAGCAAATGATAGCTAGGAAATGGAGTGTTTTGGAGTTTTCACACGCTTTTTGTCCACATAGTTTATCTTTGTCGCCTCTCTCTCTCTTCAGAATCGCCACTTAATTTCGCTGCACATTTACGGAGCCAATAAATCAGTGGCAGTAATGAATCAAGTTGAAACTCGTACAGTAATGATTGAAAGCGTATGGAATGCATGCCATCAAACTTTCCAGAGCTTTCGCTTTGGTCTAAAGGACTGAACTAAGCAGGAGGCTCATGTTTATTCGTTAGATAACCGAGCATGACTAAGCATAATCGCTTTCTTTCCCAGTGAGATGTTGGCTGTACGATTTCCTCTGCTGGCACCGAAAATGCCTTTCTCCCTCGGTATTTTTCCTTTCCAGTAAGTTCATTCATGCCTGGGTAGTTTTCCACAATGTGGATCGTTTTGCCTGACTGACCAAAACAGGCACAAACAGCTGTCCAGTAGACCGAGTCAGCCAACAGGGCATATTTATTTATCTCTATAATAGAACAGGAAGGCCTGACTCAGAGACCTCTCTCCCAAATATAACATTTTCCAGCTTTCCATGTTGCTGGAAAAAATGACCTAACATGGAGATTCAAACTGTATGGATAAGGGGAAGGAAAATACAGTATGATGAGAAATATATTTAACCTCAGGAACCACCCAAGCTCACAGCTAGGCGGGGTAACTAACCCCCCCTACAGGCTTACTGGAGTCACAGTCCAGCCAGTTCCTCGTCCCGACGGTCCCTAATATCAATCCAACTTTCAGTTCCAGCTTGAACTCCTGTGGTAATTCATCACACTTTCAGTTCCTCCTCACACTGTGCCACTGTAAGCGCTTCACTTTTAGTTCCTGATCGCCAGTCCAGACCGGTAAGAATTCCCCACAGTCATCAGACATCAGAGGTGGTGCTATTCTTCCTCTAACGAGAGGTGTAGTTGGGGCTTGTGGCACTAATTTAAGCCTCACTCATCTTCCATTTTTAATAATGCTTCTGTTTGAGACACTTCGGATCCGTTCTCTGACCAATCCAAACATCCTGAAATGAATCTGCTATTCTTTATTCTTATTTTAACTTCATTAAAAAGAATTCCTTCTTTAAATCGTTTTAATTCAAGATGAGGTCTGCACCGAATGATGGCTACAACTGAACTGTATAGAAATGAATATCGCATTAAATAATAAACATTTTAAAACCAGCCATGTTTTATGTGTTATTCTAGTCATCAGTCAGTAGAAGATGCACCTCATACGTGTATAAACATTTCATTTCTTTGGTAAAATAACACACGGTCATCAGTAGGAACATAAATAAATTAAATTAGTTTAGACTCTCATTTCCAGATATCTAAATATTTCTTCTCTCATATCCAATCTGTGGATTTAATTATTTTCTACAGAATTCATAAGGGCGCCAACACACACACACACACACACACACACACACACACACACAAACACACGTCTTTGGAATGTTATAACCTTTTAAAAATATGCAAAACTTGGACAAATAGGAACGAAAATAATATATTCTGCGTTGCCATAAAACACACATTGTGGTTTTTTTTTTAAAATGATTTGATCGCTTTTTGATCGTTTTATAAAAGTAGAGAAGATTTTATGTCTGGGCTGGGAACAAGGTCGAAGTAGGAAAGTGTTACTACAAACTGTATCGTGGTAAAAAGGTGTCTTTTTGTGATGAAATGAAATCTATTTTAATACCTAAGGTATTCATTGTCATTAGGAGACGATGTGCCTCTAAGGACCTCCCACCGAGGAGTCATTATACAATCTATTTCGTTTTAAAATCTATTTTATTTATTTGAATACGAATTAAAAATTTTTTAAAGATTTAAATTATATAATTCACTTCATTTTGGTATTACTTTAATATGCTTTTAAGTATTTATTTAATTAACATTTAGGCCACCCAAGCAGGTCGGGTCCCTTTTTGAGTCTTGGTTCCCCCCCCAAGGTTTCTTCCTTCTACTTTCAGGGATTTTCCTTGCCACTGTCGCTCTGGGTTTGCTCCATTTGGGATTGGCCTTTTAAGATCATATAAAGATTGTAAAGCTGCTTTGAGACGACGCTCCGTTATAAAAAGCGCTACAGAGTTTTAACTCCATAAACCTTATAAGGAAGAAACCTTGGGAGAACAAAGACTGAAAAAGAGACCAAAACTGCTTGGGCTGCTAAGTTTGTAGTAAAAGTAATACTAAGTAAATAATAACAGATGTTGTACGTAAGAATTAAAGAGATCTAACTGAATTGAATTTTTTTGTGAGAAATGTTTCTGCCGTTTTCTAACACTCTCCCTAAGTTTATTTCGGAGAGGAATTTATGTAAAAGTTCCTGTTCTTTGACAGCCCTCTCGTGCTAGTTTAAAGCTTTTATTCGAAAACGTTTTGACTCACGGGTCAGTTTGGAGTGCTGTATCAACACAAGCCTCCGCGTTTGTAACAACACCGGCAGTAACCTTTAGTAAAGTCACGTTTTCTATGCTCAGCATGAGTAAGACTTCATTCTGAACGTGGATGCTTTTGTTTTGTAGTCATGGTTACTAAACACTGTTAAAGCATATTACAGTTCACTCGTACATGTGCAGAACTGTTTTAAACCTAAAGTATTATTATTTAGTTGGTGTTTTTTTATTGCATTACTTACTGTATGCGTTTAATAACAAGGTTTACGATAACTGAAGTATAAAAGGTTAAATGCAGTACTTTTTGCTGAAATATTCTTCAGTATGTGAAGAAAAAAAAGTGTTTTTTTTTATGTTGTACCAAATAATAGTACAGAAAAGGCACTTTTTAAAGCAATACTCTTAAATGGACATGACAGATAAATACACTTTGTTGGCGTTATGTATAGTAAAGAAATATAATTATTCATGAGTATTTCCTTATAGAAGACTAAAGTATACTAAAATGTGTTTGTTTTTGTAAAACTCTTTTAAAATAATACACCTAATTTGAAACGAGAATAAAGTGTACTTTTCTTTCCTCCCACGGTCCAAAGACATGCGTGTTAGGTCAATTGGTGTCTCTAAAGTGACCCTTAGTATGTGACTGTGTGCTTGGAAGTCTGGGGTTGGTCCTGCCCTTGCGCCCAGAGTTGCCGGGTGGGCACCGGCCCAAGTCCAGTTCTGAAATGAGAGTTGCTCTGGATTTAGAGGAAATTAAAATGCTAAATTAAATACGCAGATCATGTGATCACAGTGGGCATGTCCTCCCCGTGTCTGCGTGGGTTTACTCAGGGTACTCTGGTTTCCTCCCACAGTCCAAATACATGCGTGTTAGGTCAATTGGTGCCACTTAAGTGTCCCTTAGTGTGTGACTGTGTGAGTGACTCTTCATTTTTATGACCTGTGCTGCAGGTCTCAACTTTGAAATATATTAAGCATCTGAGCTGCGCTCAGGATACATAAAACCAAGATTAAAGCTGCTTTCAGCAAGGCATGTTGTGCCATGAAAACAAATCTCATTTTATGATTCCGCAGCTTTCGTGAGCTGCAGCTCATAGGTCAGATTTTACGGTTCTGTAAGCACGCGCCTCTAAGGAATAACAAAGTCTGTGCTAACGTACACAACAGGCACATTTTCCACATTCCCATGAGTAAACAAAGTGAACCCTGGGCGTTTATCTCGCTTTAAAACAATCTTTAAGTCATCACTCTTCGTTTGCTTATAGTCCTAAAGATATAGTTAACGCACAGAAGTTTATTAGAATGTTTTCACTTGATAATTTCATGGACGCAAATTTAAGTCCTTTATCTACTGTAGGTACAAAGCTAGATTAATATATAAAAATATATTTGTTTGTATAATTGTTTTGTATTAAATTAAATTAAATTAAATTTATATAATATACATAATATATATATATATATAAAATTATAAGTAAATTTAATTTAAAAATTATAATTAAAATTAAATAATTGAAATACATATATTTTTTATATTTAATAAATGCGTTTTTATATTATATACATTTTTTATATATTTTATACTTAATTTATATGTATTTACATATATATTTAATTCATTTGTTTGTTTGTTTTTAACCAAAGAAACTCAGTATATTCAATGTAAAGCCTAGTTTAAAAAATAAAATAATTTCTTGATTGAAGGTTATTTGTGCTGTACAGAACGCAGAGGACGAGAGATGATGCACAAAATGTATTGTAACATTTTAGCTCCTCAATTACAGCTAAACTTTAGTGATTTAAGGGGAACGTTGACGTTAATCACTGAAAATGATCTAGTCTTGGACTAATCATGGTGGCACTCTTGGACGGATCTAATGAAACCCCTCTCTGTGCCTTTGTACCCATTGAAACATGATATTGGCGCGACTGGATCCGCCGCTAAAGATTAACGGAAGACAAAAATCGAGACTCTGTTCCGCAGAGGCCCCTCCTCACTCAGGGCTTCCCTTTAGAGAAGATCGAAAGATTGATTTCTTCATCGGCATCGGCTCTTCGGACGGTCACTACGTTCCTGGCGTCCACAGTCCCGGTTTGTCTGAATTTGGTTATGAGGGGTGTAACGGTGCCGTGTGAACATTGCTGATCGTTTTGGGTGTCGGTTGTTGTGATCTGTTGCTATGATACGGCAGCTGCCTTCCCTGTTTGGCTACCTGTGAGGAACTCTGAGTCGATAACTTTTGAAGCACAAGAGATCTGATTGCACCAATCGATTTCTGAGACCATTCTGATCTTCTTCGATATCCTACATGACCGCCTTCCCATTGGAAAAAAAAGGTGGCCTTGATCCAATATGGGGGCTTTTAAGAGGGCGACCATGTTCGGGACATAGACTAAAAGACAGGGACTATCTACCGCACCCATTAGTTGCTGGGTTATTCGGATGCGTCACTTTCCTTTTGCATCGCAGGGCGTCGTTCAGAGAAATAACCGGCACCAAAAACACATTTTATGAAAAGTAAAAAAGATTTATTTGGGGGAGGGGGGGGATCAATAAAAAGTTAAATAATTAAAACGTTTTCATTTTAAGCATTCAAGCATTTACTCAAGTGAACATTCTTGCACAGAAGAACATACAATTATGCTGGGAAGTCGAGGATTTGAGGGACTTGTTCCATGGCCCAGCAGTGGCAACAGTGCAATTAGAGTCTTAACCTGGGTCTGTGGTCAAAACCCCTGGTCCTGTTCAGTAAAAATACAATCTTAAACACATTTCAAATAAATAAATAAATAGTGAAATAAATACCTAATAAGAAAACTCCATAGAAAAAAAGCCTTTTAAAGCTCAGAAGTCCTTTCTTTCAGTAGAAC
This sequence comes from Parotocinclus cabessadecuia, assembly GCA_036873895.1. Taxonomy (NCBI): domain Eukaryota; kingdom Metazoa; phylum Chordata; class Actinopteri; order Siluriformes; family Loricariidae; genus Parotocinclus; species Parotocinclus cabessadecuia. Next base: position 1,421 of record JAYJMA010004932.1, on the reverse strand, counting down.
AGCGGGATTGAACTCCCCCTCTTCGGAGGGAGTCGAGTTTAAGGTGACCTTGGCGACATTGGGAACGCTGTCCTCAGGCACTTTGAAGGACACCATCGGGCACTGCCCCTTTACGTTGAGGCAGACCAGCTTCCTGAGCGACGCCGTGTTGACGATCTCGAACCCCACTCTGCCGCCGAAGGTGCTGGGCATCCAGTACTCTGGGGAGCAGATGGGATTACCCATGAGCCCTTTCAGAGAGTAGGGGGCGCCCATTTCCACCATGGTCTCCCCGAAGACAGCGTTGGGTCTTGGTTTCTCCACCAGCAGTCCGGAGTAGAGCTCCACCGAGTCCACGTCTCCATACAGGCTCTCCAGATCCGCTGCCAGCTCCTTATCTCCTGAAATACAACACGGAGCAAGCGTTCGTTATCCGCTCAGTGACATGAGAGGAAACAACATCTGAAAGCACTTTGTAGCTCATGTGACATTCTGATTGGTTGCCAGGTCTCAACCAAAAAAAAGCCTGACATTTTTTTCAATAGCTACAAATGCAAATATTTAATAAAGTCGTGAAGTCAAAGTGGAGTCGAGTGCTTTATGGTGCTGTGGTGGCCTAGTGGTTAAGGTCTATGGACTATGGACCAGAAGGTCCAGGGTTCAAATCCCATGTCTGCCACAGTTGGGTCCCTGAGCAAGGCCCTAAACCCACAACTGCTTGGATTGTAAGTCGCTCTGGATAAGGGCGTGTGCTAAATGCCATCAAAGTAAGCGTAAGTCTGACTCAAGTTAAGTCACTTTTGAGTGACTTTGTGACTTGTTAAACCACAAATGCCTTGCAAATTGTGAGACTGTATCAGTTGTAGGTCGCTCTGAATAAGATTTGGTTCTATACTGGTACGACTGACGACAATAAACAACTTTAAGCAAATCATATATCACACTTGCTGCCCTGCCTCACCTGTCATCTCCTCAAACGAGCCGTAGGGCTTCATGTTGAACCGCTTCCTGTAAGCGTTAAAGGACTGATAGCGCATCTCTCTGCTCTGCTCCAGGATTTTGACAGCCATCGCCTGCACACCAGCCGGCAAATTCCTCCCACCGGAGATCTGAGGGCATAGGTGAACTCAGGTAAGGATTTCATCCAAGTTCAGAATCATTAAACACATGCAGTAAAAAAAAGAAATAACCATTCCAACACCAACCTATCCAGGATGATTGATTAGACTTAGGGTATTAAGACGGGGTGCCAAACCATCGCAGGGCGCACACACACACACACACACACACACACACACACATATACAGTCACACTCTAAGGGCTACTTTAGAGACACCAGGTAACCTAACCTGCATGTCTTTGGGCTGTGGGAGGAAACCGGAGTACCCGGAGTAAACCCACGCAGACGCGGGGAGGACATGCAGACTCCACACAGAAAGGA
>JAYJMA010004922.1:2936-12974 GCA_036873895.1 Parotocinclus cabessadecuia | reverse complement strand
ATACAGATTTGTTGTGATGGACTGAAACTTTATGTTCTGCCCACAAACGCTAGGGGACCGTTTCGAAATGAAATATCCCATAATTTTCAAATAGAAGAGTGAAAGAATGTTTATTGGGGAAAACTGTACAATTAAAAGGGGGCAAACCGGTGGTTGTTCCTGTGGTACAATTATTGACACACGTTGCAGCTGTATCCCAGCTAATCCCATAAATGTTCAATTGGTGGAATATCTGGTGACCAGACAGGAAAAGGTAGGGCTGCAATCTGGCAGATACATTCCTGGGAAATCATTGCTGTGTGTGAATGAGCATTCTCCTGCTGAAAAATACCAGTTGGATGCTCTGCCATGAGAGACAATAAATGGTAGCAGGATGTCCTGTACATATTGTTGAGCTGAGGTGTCCTGATACGATGCAATGGCTCTCTAGATCATCACACCAGCAGTTGGGGCAGTTTGTTGCCCCACAAAAGACAAGATTTAAGCACTCACCATGAGGCTTCCATACTAGAACCTGACTTTGGATCCTAAACAGAATAATATTCAGATTCAGAAATATGTATTACAACTTCACTACAAACGAGGTTGACGGTGACTGGCTCTTAATTCCAGGACACATAATGGGTGCTGTAAGAACTGCCTGATCCAACAATCCTCTCTACCGAAGGTCTGTCTGTTTGGAGCCTGTTTGACGTGTGTGTGCCCTTACAGAACCACTGCTCCTAACATATCACAACAGTTTGGTCAGAACAGCTTAGATGGTAGGCAATTCATTGAACCGACCATCTTTCCTCTATTAGACCAACGATGCTTCCCCTCTCAAAGTCTTGTAGTGCATTGTAGAGGCAGGTCTGGCGGTCAGTAAGTTCAGCCTTTTTATAGAGCAGCAGGGAAAGCACTTTTACACCCTCTTGTGGCAAGACCCAGTGTCTAATCCGACATCACTTGTAATCACTTTTATATCATATCTGCCTGCCGAGTTTTGCAACAACCAGATTTCTCTCTGCTTTCTTTGTTTTCATCAAGTATAACAACAGTTCTAAAAAGCTGAAGCCAACATAATTTCACAATATTTACGTTGTGCTGCTCTTAACAAATAATCAAGACTGCATGATCTGGAGTAACTGCCAAGCGTATTCAGAAGCTTCAGTATGATTGTGCTGCCTGGATACTCGAGGGGTTTCAGAGGTATGAACATGTCACAACAGTATTACATTCTCACACTCACTTTATCTCACTTTCACTTGCTCCATGTGAAATGTGTTGGCTAACCAAGAGAGGGCAAACACTAGGGCAATTTAGAGACACAAATTTACCTAACACACATGCCTTTGAACTATAGGAGAAAACCACTGTACCCGGAGTAAACCCCCTTGGACACAGGAAGGACATCACACAGAGAGGACTCAGACCACTCCACCTGGGGACTTGAAACAGCGGTAAGCACAAGCCAACACACCATCCTCAATAAATTCTCTGTATTGACTATAAAATTTTCCTCCTATCATTTCACTCTTTCCATGGAAACGCACCAGATTAGCTTAAGAACCTAAAGTAGGAACCATGCTATTCCAGTCATAGTCTTAGGGCCAATAATAATCACCTATTTCAACTTCCCAGTAGTAGTAGTTGCCCTTTCTGATCATCAGAGGGTTCCAAAAGCACGAACTGCTTTTAAAACTGGCCTAACATCACGTTTCTTTGAGAAGGCCATTTCCTAAAGCTACAGAGTGACAGGTGGTGTATTAAGGTTGTTTCTTAAACTTTTGATGGTTCTTTTTACTGCTTTTATTACTGTACTGAGTACCTTTCTCAAGTACCTTGAGATTTTTATCTAAATTAAAGGTGCTTTGTATATGAAAGAAATTCTTATTTTTTATGGTACCAAGTTGGTCGATGTGGACGAAGGGTCAAAGTCAAATTTATTGATTTATTTATTTAGCATTTTACAGTGGAGCATTGCCTCAAAGCAGCTTTACAATATTATATTCAGGTAGCAAAGTTCTGAAATGTACTTTCTTTCTTGGAAGACCCAAAACAAACATTTCTACTAAAGCTCTTAGGACATTTGACTTTTTAGACCGAGAAGAAATTCTAAACATGGAAATTGGGCAGACTGAAAACTATGCAAGTCTGTGTAAGACTATGTAAGTCGGATAGATTAAACTAAGGTACTCGTTAACCTGTGATTTACGGTCTCCCGCTAACTTCACCCTTACTCAGCTTCAGCTATATTGACTTCACTGGGCTCTGCTTTCAACCATTCTTCAGCTCCAGCCATGCTGAATAATAGGCACTGTTGAAGGGGGTTATCCATCAAACTCTTTCTGTAAAGCCCCAACCACTGTGTAACCTCAAATTGAAAGTCATCAGGCATTAGTCTGCTGAGTAATTGAATCTGTCTGTTTTATGGAAAGTGTTTTTGACACTGGCCTTCCGAACTGCAAGAGCACTCAAAGTGTAAAATGAATAATGAAACTCTAGCCTTGGTTTTCTTTTATACCTTATAATTTATCTTGTATGCATTTCAACTTTTTCTGGGCTGCCCATGGATTTTGGAAGAGATTGTGAGAGAAGCTAATTATCTGAGGCAATGAGCTAATCATTTGGGCTGAAATTATCAGTGTGTATGTAAATATAAATATCTAATTGCAGTTTTGCGGTAGGGGAATGACTATCATAACTAAAACTATGTGGACAACCATGTTGACAATTTTTTTTAAAGGGCATACAGACATTCCCCTGCCTGTTGCTTTAAAATCACTTCACTTAATTTCTGGGAAGAATTTCTTAAGCTTTAAAATTTTTAAACATGGGGGTTTATTTTTAGGGAACTAGCATTATTCTGGCTTCCATTTAGAATAAACTCGTCTGTCAGACTGCCAGATGTTAAAGTGGGATTTACTTGCTCCGTAGACCAGAGGTGGTGTGTGTTCTACCACACCATTCAACAACTGACATTTCTGCTAGTGTCTTTGGGCCTGTTTTCAAACATGCTTTATATAGCTGCTTTTGCATCAGTGTCAGTGAGTACTACAGCTAAAAACCTTTTTTTTTTACGAGGTATAGGCTTAAGCACACATTCTAGGAGTTCCTGTACACAATAGTTCTGTGGCAAAGCTTGTGCTGCCTCTAGATTACTGTACTTTCACGAGCACTTACAAATTACATTTACTTTTATTTACTGTGTCTAGCAGATAGCCTAATTAAAGCTAATAATGAAATCTTTCAAATGTAATTGGAGTTTTTGAAAGTTAAGAGTCTTGAGCAAGGCCCCATGGGTGTCATATTGGCAGTGCTGGGAGTTGAACCCTCAACCTTTCAGTTGACAAGCTGACAAGGACAGCTTTACACAGCAAGAAGGTCCTGGATTCAATTCCAGTGTGGAACAGGCTGGGCCCTTTTTGTGTGGAGTCTGCATGTCATATGTGTGTTAGGTTAATTGGTGTCTCTAAATTACCCCTTAGTGTGTGACTGTGTGTGTGTGCGCCCTACGATGGACCATCAGCGCCCCATCTAGGGTTGTTCCTGCCCTTGTGCCCAGAGTTGCCGGGTGGGCACCGACTGACCCGCGAACCCCATGTGGATTAAGCTGAAGATAATGAATTAATGAATGAATGAATAAATGATTGCAGTGTGATTGTTAGTGCTAGGTAGGTTGGTCTGAATAACTAACACACAGATTAAAGAATTGAGAGATTGGTCCAAAAAAAAGAAAATCTAGAGTGAGGGCAGCTCTCTGGGTGAAAATGTTGATGTCAGGGGTCAGAGGAGAACGGCCAGACTAATTTGAGATGACAAAGGCAACATGCAAAAACAATAATTAGGACAGAACGGCTGTTGGGATTCTTAAGTCACAGTTTAACTGTTTAAGAGTGTTAATGGAACAACAAGTCGAGCATTATGTGGTCAAGTCCGTTACCTGCTTTACATGGATAACGTTACCTGCCTGCTGATAAAAATGCTTACTTACACACACCACACATGCTTATATGTTCTTACTTATTTAGCTACATAGTTGCATACAGGTATGCACTGTGTAACGTCCATCTGGTAAATGTCAGAACGTTAGAAAACATTTTAACAGAAAAAAATAGAAAAAGAAACATATCTTTAATCTCTGGATGTTGTGGCCAGCTGGCCACCTAAACAGCCAATTAACACTATGCATCCACAAGCAGAGGCGGGACGAACCTCATTCATGTGCACTACCTTACCTTATATCCTCACTTGCTTGTTAGCCGGGTTTGGAATAAAGACTGCTTATCAACTTGGTTGATGTGTTTAGAGACTGTGTAAGTTACTTACATTTGTGTGGATGACTTTCTGCTACTTATTCTCCAATTCTCCATCAGCTGATGCTAATCTCAGGTTGCATCCAGTTCTATTTGCGTATCTAATTACTGGTACAACTGGTTTCACCTCTGGCTGTGTGTTCAACCTCACCAGAGGCTCTCAACTTTCGAGGTTTAGAGTTCCCCTCTAGATGGTAGGGTCTGTGGTGCTGCACGCACCTGTGTGCCCCTGTGTGACAATACTAGAATGGTCAACTTAAAGCCCAGACCTCAATAATTATTGAATTTAATACAATTTACAAATTGCTGTTCACATACAATATTCAAGTGATCTTCCAGAGGAACAATTGGCATGAACTTCAGAATCCAGATTTGTCAAGCCAAAGAAAAGATATCCTAAGAGACATACAGCTGTAATTGCAGCAAAAGTGGCAATACATATTGATCCACACAGGCTGAACGCTTACACTATGAACAGATGACTGAGTGTTTATGTAACCTTTATGGCACAAAAAAAAATCACATTAAAATAGTTAAGAAATGTCTCAGTCAAAGGGCCATTCAAACAGAGTAAGTACTTGTGAAAGTCTAGAGTATTTAAGCAAAGTTGTTTTTACCGGTTCATTTACAGACAAAAATTATAACTTGTAGACTTGGAGAACAGAAAATGAGCTATTAAAGCCACAATCGAATCGAGGAGAAAGATGCATTGTAGGAAGAAACAATTCTGGAAGCAAACAAGGTAGAGCACATGTTAGGAATGTGAAGAAACTGTCAAGTGGAGAAAAAAATAAGAAAACATCCTGCAGGAGGCAAACTGTGTAGCAATGTGGCACTGACATATTCATCCTCTTTTAATCACAGCAACATAGCTTCCATATACTGCGTTCTTAGGTCACCTAGCACTGAAAGATACTGTCAGATCTAGAGCTGCTCCTGTCCTCACTTTTTTTTAACTAAATGAGAGATGAAATAAAGAGCTGAATTAAAAACTTCTCACACTCCCCTTTTTGAGCCCCTCTGAAAATCGATCCTTAAGCATTGCACCAGACAGCAATGACAAGAGGAAACCGAGAAAAGTTGTCGGTGCCATTAAATGATGCAATCTGTCTGCTACAGGTCAGAAATATCCTTTAAAGGTTGTACTAAGATGTGATGTTGAATTTTAAATTCTCCTGTAGCTCATGGGCTGGTTTAGGAATTAGCTGAGGTGCAAGCGGCAGAACATCAGTGGGGATACGAAGTATATTTTAAATGCTAGTTTACAATCAGGGTCCATAAGACAGGTCTACATCAGTTTTGCTGACAAGATAACGTGATCTTTCTGCATTTTAGTTTGCTGAATCCAAGAATCACATCAGTTTCCCACAGTCACACCCGTTTTTACGCAAAATGCTATCTACTCATTAATGCTTAAAAGCAATAGCGTAATATTATTATGCAGATATGCTGAATATGCAAATAGATCATTCATGCACAGAAACACAAGCTGAATACACAAACATAAATGTTGATCTGCTGATATGTAATCGGTATAACTAATAGGAAGACTGCTTACTAAACAGTTTTAAACTGCATTTTATGGTTATATAAGCAGCGCAAAACCCGACAGCCGCATTATTATATTTTGCTGAATATGTAATCCAACACTAGAATAGTTTGTGGACGGTGACGAAATGATCCTGATATATTCTATTACATTTGTAGTTGTTTTACATCCAAACAAAGAACAAATATAATATATGTTTGTAGAAGAAGGTTATCATACATACTCTGGTCTTAAACTGGGTGACCAGGACAAAGCTTGGGGACCACAAAGTGTGCAGGACATGTGTTAAAAAACAATGGACAATGGACTAAAGGTCAGAGAAAAAGTCTCAGCTTTGGTGTGGCAAGACTCTCAAAATTTCATGCAGTGATATTGATGACTGCAACTTCCGCATGATAAATCTTCCAATCATGAATACGAAAACAAAATCTTCTATCCATTACCCAAATCTCCCCTCAGCTTTATGACTGCTCACTGCAAAAAAAGTCCCTTTACCCATCGTCAGTGCTTTGGAAATTTCTGAATCATATTAATTCATCATCTGAATCATTTCGGTCATTCCAAGTTTTGATAGATAAGCATCGATGAAAATTTTGTGGCCTCAGAATTGATGCCAGAATGTGTGAGCCATTCACTTAAGCCGAGTTGAATGATTGGTCCGAGATCTTGATCTGCTGATGTCATCAACAGATTTACTGGGTTCAAGGCTAAAGGAAATCACCTGTTGTCTCCCAGTACCACATTCATAAGAGAAACATCGGAAATATTTCCATATGGATGAAGAGCATGTACACTGCATCGACGTCAAAAGACAGAGTCAATGGGATGGAATAGTTATGTAGTTAATGAATGGAGGTTTTTTATTGACAGTTCAAAGAGAAGTCTAAAGTGTGAGCGCCACAAAGGCGATAAATGATCCATTCCTTCCATTCCTGTCAATCAGAAACTTCTCCAAGAAAATCAAATATAATGATATTGAATATTATGTGGCAACCTGAATGTCATGCTTCTGCCTGGTTTCTTGTGCCTTTGGGATGGCAGAGCAAAGGCAGAACATTATATAAGGAAAAAATACCCTGCCAGAGAGAAATTTGAGACCGGTGAAAAGAGTATTAAGACTAAGCCACTTGTTAATCCTCTTAAAGTCTTGCTTCCCCCAATGCATTGAAAATGGGACTCATTAAGCAGTTTGTCAGGGGTTTGGATCTAGATGTTGGGTGCTTCAAGTACCTCTGTGTACCAAATGTCCTGCTCTTTCACATGAGAAATTGAAAGGTGGCATTTTAATGGCCCTTAAATTAGAGCCAATTAAAGAAAGATAACTTCAGTACCATGAAATCCTCAGAAAAGGATGCTTGGACTAGGTTTTCTGATGTGATTACAACTTCAGGGCCAAAATGTATAACCTTTTTATTCAACATTTGTTGATTGATTTTCAAAGACTGGGAGCAAACATGAGTGTCAAATAGCATTTCCATGAACTTATTCCCTTTAAATATAGGAGCTATGAGTGTAGGGGAAGAATACTTCCACCAAGACCATGGATATCAAAGCAAATGGAACACAAACAGCTGTTATTTACAGAGTGACAACCCTGATCATAACTATTCCAGAGCATCTTCTTATCCTTTTCTTAAGCTTTAAAATATTTAATCAAACATTTATTATTCTTATTATTCTTAATTCGATGTATTGCATATTTGTGACTACATATTTGGAATTAGCTTCTTAAACTTGGGTCAAATCAGCAAAAACAATTACATCCGCAATTTTTTCATGAAGACCAGTGTAATCAATTTTATTATACAGTACAATCAAGGTACTAAGGGTAGATATTTGGTCAGTTATACTATTTATATGACATATATATTTCTACATAATTTATTTCTTCCGCATTTACTTACTAAGCTCACTTAAAGACAACAACAGTAAGAACCAGGCTGTTTTGTCTCATGTCATCCCTCTTGGCTGTGTTACCTTCTGGTTCTCCTCTTCCTATGTCATATTTATGCTGCTATAGTTAATGCTGCCGGAGTTTTAGGTGATCATTATCATCAGTGATTGTTAATAAACTCTGTGCTCTTGATCAATAAGTAACTACATTATCTCTTTTCTTTCCGAGCTGATGTTCCGGTACCATTTCCAGCCCTCCAAGGACTTCCTACTAACGACTCTATTCTAATGTGACTATGTATTGACTGAAATGTTTGTAAAATGTAAAATCTTTAACATCATTTTATTTACCTGTCATTATTAACACAAACTTAAGCATTTCGATTAATATCTAGGCCGCCCAAGGAGGATGTGTACCTTTTTGAGTCTTGTTCAGGAAGTTTTTCCTTGCTTCCTTTGGGATTGGCCTTTTAGTCACGATGAGATCCGCATGCGCCATCTTGTCGGACAGCCGTCACCCAGGGCACCTCCCCTTCTAGCGTCTTCTCCATTGTTCTTTCACCTTTCCCTCCAGGCCTGCGGGTGGCGCTCCTGCCACCCATCTCCTTCTGCTATATATACTGCTCTTCTTGCTCACCGGTTATTATGTTTCCATGCTTCTGTTCTTCCATGCTTCCTGATCCTTGCTAGTCGTCTACCGGCTTCCTCCTTGATCTTTGCCCCTTCGTCTTCTACTTTCCTGATCTCCTCGCCTCTCCCTCCTTGGTCTGGTTTATCTCCTTTTTCAACCGCATATTCGGTGGTGTTTTCCGTTGTTCATTTTGCTATACTATACTCTCGTTTTCCGTTGATTAAAACCCGCTTGCGTTTACTTCCGCCCCCCGTTTGTGTTATTCCTTTCACGCTAACGCCACGATACCCCGGCGTTCAAGCGTTACACTTTTAAGATAGCTTTAAGCTTTACAATTACCTGAAGCCCAAAGAAAATCAGGGAGTGCTGATCTAGAAGTATGAATTTCCCTCCACAGCCAACAGACTTCAATTCAATTCATTTCAATTCAAATGTATTTATATAGCACTTTTTTACAATGGTGCAGCTTTACAAGCTTTTATTATCTTAAAAGGCCAATCCTAGGGCGACAGTGGAAAGGAAAAACTGCCTGAAAGTGTTAGGAAGAAACCTTGGGAGGACCAAGACAAGACCTAAGCAAAGAAAGCCAAGTATTCACTAACATCACATGGTTCTTTTTGGAATATTATGATATCAGGCTGGGATAAGATTGATCATTAAATTTGGGACAAATTGTGTGTCTATTATCAGTAAAGTTTACATGTCAGGATCTTTCATGATACAGGGTTGGGTCAGTGCCCTATAAGAAACATTGTTTTGAAACATTTAAATCATATTTTTCACATTTGTTAACAACTTGAGATCCTCTGCCTACATTTGCCCCTCAAAGCCCCAGAATGTCAATTAGCAACCTTAATTAAGTTGATCAGACAAAACATTAAATATCCTGGATTCATATTGTCTGCAATGAAATAAAAGTAAAGTACAGAGTGAATAAAAAGCCAAAGGATACCCTTTTATTTCAGAAACAAAATGGGAAATGACATTTCCCAGCAAATAAGGGGTGAGGGGGGTATTTATTAGGCTATGTCTGGAACATGGCAGTCAACTTAAAATTTTTATAATATTGGATCAAGGGCAAGCTTTTTTCTTCCAAATGGGAAGGTGTTGTTCGAGTCTTGTGGTTCAAAAGTTATCAACAAAAAGTTCTAAAATCGTGTCGTTAGTCACAGGTAACTGATGGAATTGGAATTGACTATTCTGATGTCTGAAAAACACAGCTGCCATGTCATAGCCACAGACTTTACAACAACTGACACCCAGAATAATCACCAAATTCACTGCTGCATCTGGAACAGCCAAATTCAGAGACACCGGGCTGTGGGCGACAATCCTTATACTTGTATACCTTTATATGGAGTATACTTTATAAATATAAAGTGTATATATAGTCTTCAAACTACTTAAGGAATATTGTTAAATATCAGTGCTTAAAATGCAAGGATAAGCCTCTGAAATTAAAAAAATTAAAGCAACGTCAACTTCAACATCTGAACAGCATTAAGTAACCTACCCGAATAATATCTACCCCCACACATTGATAACAGCATTAAGTAACCTACCCGAATAATATCTACCCCCACACATTGATATCAGCATTAAGTAACCTACCCGAATAATATCTACCCCCACACATTGATAACAGCATTAAGTAACCTACCCGAATAATA
>JAYJMA010004911.1:0-12975 GCA_036873895.1 Parotocinclus cabessadecuia | reverse complement strand
TTTGTACATAGTCCTTTTCTCTGCCACAGTCACCAGAGAGTCCAGTTTCATACCAACGACAGAGCCAGCCCGCCTGATTAGTTTGCCAACCTGGATGTGTCCTTCTTGGATATGCTTCACCCCCAGCACACTACGGTGTAAAAAAGGACACTGGCAACCACGGACTGATAAAACATCCGCAGGAGTTTACTGCAGATGTTAAAGGACCACAGCCTCCTCAGTAAGTACAGCCTGCTCTGTCCCTTTCTGTACAGGTGGTCAGTATTACAGGTCCAGTCGAGGCTTGCTCTCCAGCCACAGCCCAGGGTACTTATAGGAATCTACAACCTCCACATCAACCACCTCAATTAGAACTGATCGAGGTTTTGATCTGGATCTCAACAAATAAATGACCAGCTCCTTGGTCTTTGAGATATTGAGCTGCAGATGATTCCTGTTGCACCAGACACCAGTCTAGTCCTTCACTAGACTCCTATACTCATCCTCTTTATCATCCTTGATACACCCCACGATAGCTGTGTCATCTGCAAACTTTTTGATGTGACACAGCTCCGAGTTGTAGCAGAAGTCCGTGGTGTACAAGGTGAAGAGGAAAGGGGTCAGCACAGTTCCCTGAGGTGCTCCAGTGCTGCTAATCACAGTGTCAGATGTCAAATCCTTCAGCCTGGCGTACTGCGGCCTGTCGGTGAGGTAGCTGGAGATCCAGGTTACCAGGCAGGGATTCACTCGCATCCTGTTAAGTTTGTTTTGTGGTATAAGGGGCTGGATGGTGTTGAAGGCACTGGAGAAGTCCAAGAAGAGGATCCTCACTATGTCATTTCCCCTATCCAGGTGCGAGTTAGCTCGGTGTAGCAGGTGGAGGATGGCATCTTTCACACCAACACCTGCCCTGTACGCAAACTGTAAACTGTCCTGGGCCTGTTGTACTGGGGGTCTGAGTAGACCGAGGAAGAGGCGCTCCAATGTCTTCATCAGATGTGAAGTGAGTGCCACCGGTCGGAAGTCATTCAGCTCTCTGGGACGATGAAATAGCTTTCATCTTTGTGATTAGTGTATTTCAATATCAGTTAAGGAGATCAGAATGTGTATGAAATAAATAACATAACAAAGAGAAAAACTAATATGAAAAGGTATATGAAAGAGCTCCTAGCTCTTGATTGATACATTTGAACAAAATGAACAAAATCTACAAATTTGTCTAAATCTGTGTTAGTCAGTACTTATCCATTTCTGATATAATTTATCCACTGACACTGTCAAAAAAAAACAGTACGTAACAGGTGGTGTGACCACATCATGCAGTGCACCACATCTGTCTTGCATAGAGTTGATCAGGTTGTTGATAGTGGTCTGTGGAATGTTTGATTGCTACACTTCCAGTATTTCTAAGAGAATAAATATTTAAAGAAGACAGTTTGTAAATCAATTTAAAATGAATCAAAGCTTAATGTAATAACAGTAAAGAAAATGATCGATGGTAGCAACTCTTAGCAACACTTTAACATTGCTGCTTCAGCCAACTTTAGAGTACAGCACTGATTTTTGGAACTACCTTGCCGTGTGGAGGGTGGGAGGTGCATGCCTTGAATATGCACACGATGTATCACCAACCCAGAAATATTCTGTTGCTCTGGAGAGTTACTTGAGACAAGGGCATATGCTAAATGCTAAATGCTTGTATATATTTGTGAGCATAAAAAATATCTTAGAACTTTGTGTTCAGCCCATGTAAACTGGGAGCAAAAACAAAAGTATTGCATTCATATGTTTGTTCAGTATTTACCACGGTGTCCACTCACACCCAGTAGTTATCAAACTGATTGAAAACACAGCATTCTATATTTACTTAAGTAACTGCTAATCCTCGAGGTTTGTATAACAGTGTAACATTTGCTGTGCCCTTAAAATAACTCAACACACAGCCATTAATGTCTAAACACGCACACTCATACATTAAGGGAAATTTAAAAACACCACTTAATCTAACACGCATGTCTTTGGAGTGTGGGAGGAACCCGGAGTAAACCCACACAAACACGGGAAGGACTTGCAAAGTCCACTCAAGCAGAGCCTGGGGTCGGGATCAAACTGGGGATCTCTGAGCTGTAATGTGACAGTGCTATTCTCTGCACCACGGTGCTGCCCCACCCCTTACATGCCTCCTGTTAATATTTCACCTAGTTCAACAGGTATTTAGAGTAGTCTCCTTTACATCATTGAGAGTTTACAGTACATGGATCAAAATAAAAATCGGTTTAATTTCATGAACTTGTGTATTAGTTTTAGCCTTAACATATGTATAATCAAGCTATTTAGTGTACTTTTATTAACAGTAAGCAGGTTAATGTTAACATGTTTCTCACATAAGAAAACTAGTATAGGCATGTATGCAGTCTCTAAAGTATATTGTGCCTGTGTGATGTGCGGTATATCATATGTGTCACATTTCTGTTAAATATTGTTATATTAAACACAACTTATATCATACAGTACTGAGGATCACAAAAGTGCTGAAATGTATTTTGATTATGTTGCATTTTAAAGAACATTATCTTTGTTCAGGAAGTGACTCACATATTTGGGCTGGTATAAACAACTGCCATAATGATTGCAACTTTGAATGACATCAGTGTCTAAGTAGTGGATATGGCAGAGCATTTTCTCTTTCATTTCTGCCAAATAGATTTTATCTTGTTTGTCCACAAACTATTGTTCCAGAAACACAGTTTTACATTGACATGGTCTATGCACAACTGTTGTGTCACCAAAACCCAATGAGCAGGCTTTTTTACTGGATTACATTGGCCCCGAATAAATAAACATCATGAACCAGTTCTGCAGGCAGGCAAATTGTACATTCATATTGTTTTATTGCAAGGTGTTTTCACAGAGTAAAGAGAAACAACGGTACTGAATTTCCTTTCTTTGTAGAACATTTGAAAATAGTTGATTCATATCATTTACTGAATTTATTGAGTACTATGCCTTATATGCTCTGTTCCTCATTGTGTTGTAACACTGTTAAAGATTCATTCATTCAATGCTGCTGTGTGGTTAGCAACACAAACATTTGAAGTAGTATTAATAATCTGTTTGTTTTAATTTAATTTCATATGCAATTTCTTGAGCAATGATTAGGTGGGCTTTCCCACATGAACTGCTTCTACAATATTGGATTAAGTTCAGGCATTTTACTTGCCCATTTGAGAACATACATCTTAAAGTGTGATTAAGCTAACTGTCTTGATGTGTGACCCACATTCTCTCGAGATTAACTTAATAAACTGATGTCCTGATATTTTCCTTTGGAATTTGCTGGCATAATTCAAAATGAATTATTCCAGCAATGATTGCAAGCTATCCTCACCCAGATGCAGCAATGCCGGACCAAATTGTGATACCACCATTACCACTACTGGAATGCAGTTTGTCTATTTCTAAAGAAATAGATTAGATTAAAACTAAATTAATTTTGGTACACAAAATATTTTTCCAATAGCATTCTGGATTGTTTATGTGCCACATGTTGTGTAGCAATAAACTGGGGACTGTTGGGGTTTGTTTTCTGCTATGATATACTTCCACAAAAACAAACCTCGTTAAGTTCAGACTGACAGATCTTTGTTCTTTAAATATAAAGAATATAAAGACTTTTTTTTTTTTTATATGCTGATCCGGAGCATCCCAAACGTGTTCAGTGGGTGGCACGTCTGATGAGTATGCTGGCAATGAAAGAACTGGGATGTCTAGAATTGCGTACAGCGTTATCATGCTGCAACATGAAGTGATGGACGTGGATGAACGGTACAACAACAGGCCTCACGTTATCTCTGTGCATTCAAAATGCCATCAATAGGTTGCACTTGTGTTCGTTGTCCATAAAAACACCTGCCCATACCATAACCTCACTACCACCATGGGCCACACGATTCACAACATTGACATCAGAAAACAGCTCACCCACACGAAGCCATACACACAGTCCTGCCCCGTACAGTGAAAATCAGAATGAATCTGTGAAGAGAACACCTCTCCTACATGCCACACGTCATCTAATGTGAGCATTTGCCCACTCAAATTTGATACCAGAGTGAAGACGACAAGCACGATGAACAGATGAACTGATGAGCGGTTCCTGATTGTTCCTGACGGTTCCAGCAGAAATTCTTTGGTTATGCAAACTGATTTTTGCTGCAGCTGTCCGGGTGGCTGGTCAGACGATTTTGGATTTAAAGATCTTGGATATGGAGGATCTGGGCTGGTGTGGTTACACGTGGTCTGCGGTCTAAACCACTGGCAATAAAATTGAGTTCACTCCTAAGTAAAAATAGCCAAATTGTGCCCAATTAGCCATTTTCCCTCCCCTGTGCCATGTGACTCGTAAGTGTTACAAGATCTCAGGTGTGAATGGGGAGCAGGTGTGTTCAATTTGGTGGTATAGTGTTATATGTTCGGTGTTGTACCATGAAAATATATAAAATAGGTACAAAAATGTGAGGGGTATATTCTCTTTTGTGAGATACTGTATGTATTGTTTTACTATGCAGGAATCTTGGCAGACAGCTAAAGAGAAATTAAATGTTCCCTCACTCTTAGAAACAAATTGGTATTCTGGTGTCATTCAACCGTTGAGTCGTGTTTTTATTGAAAAATACAGCAAATTTCAATGCATAATAGTTTTAATCTTTTTGCTCTTTCTCATTTGGCTTTTGGAAACCTGTCCCTACATGACCACCTAGGTGTAAGATAGTCTTAACTTAGGTAGCCCAGCAAACTAATGTTGCTCCATCACATACCAAGATTGACTACACATTCTTCTTGTGGTCTTTGTGTTCTGCACCATCTCCCCCACCTTTCTGTGTTTGTGTGTGGAGGGTAGGAAGCAAGACACCAGGTAAATTCCTCTGTAATTATTCAGCTGGGTGCATGCTCTAACCTGTAGTCTTTTTAAGAAAACACATGAGCAATGTTACGTGGATAGAAAATACGTGCAACGGTGTAATCGACACTAGCTATTCGCTAGGTGGATTACTCGGCCTATATTCTAAAAGGGTTACTGAGCATATAATCAGGTCTGAGGCTAGAATACCGAACCCTTTTTAAGACACTGACACATTATTTTCTGTAGGGTGGAATTACTTGTTCCTTGAATATTCACCAGTTATTGCTCAATGTGTTTGTCAGCTTGTGACACTTGCAGAACTAATTTGAAATCAAGGAGACTCAGAAGTTACAATTCCTTTCAGATACACATAGCAATGCATTTCATTTTCTGACCAGTCTTTGCTTTCTCTATACGTTTTATTTAATAAATGTTAAAGTCAGTGACTTCATATGTTATGGAAAACCATAGATTTGGGATGTGGATAAAATAAAACAGTAAAGTGTTGTTTTCGTACCCAAGTAATCTTCTTTTCTTACCTCATTTCACGTTTCTTCCACTCTTCCTGCTAAGGAACTGTGGTGGTGTCAGGCTGTGAAGATCAATCCAGACATTTCTATCACTGACCACAGATTTCAGCTTCTCCTGGAGGATCCTCAAACTTGCCAAGCCAACTGTGCGATGTAATTCTTACCACAGGCCCTGAGTCCAGAAGCAAATGTGAGATTACCAGATGGTATTCCCAACTAGTTACTCTCCACTTGTACCACATGTACAGTACATGCAAACTTATTGTTTGTACTTGGGACCTAACATTACCATAAGTGATAATAATTGGTACTTTGCAATTTACTTTACTTGATTCCTTGATATTTCTCTCAAAGTGGTCTCAAGCACAAGACATTGTGGATTGTGGGTCATGGCCATCATGATTATGAACCTGCTATGTAGCATATAATATAAAAACATTTGTTACATATGAGAGAGAGAAAAAGATGGGTAAAGAGAACAATTAAATAACAACTGGAAACTGCCCTTTAAATCACAGGTGCAGTTACCTAAGGCAAAC
The DNA here is from genome assembly GCA_036873895.1 of Parotocinclus cabessadecuia. Classification (NCBI taxonomy): domain Eukaryota; kingdom Metazoa; phylum Chordata; class Actinopteri; order Siluriformes; family Loricariidae; genus Parotocinclus; species Parotocinclus cabessadecuia. The sequence goes on along the minus strand of JAYJMA010004911.1, from coordinate 7,024 downwards.
TCTGTGGCACAGTCTTTTTCGCACTGCCCAACTGGCCTGAATGTACGGGATATTACCATTTCACAACTCTGTTACCCATTTCCATCATATAAAACCTGTTTCAGGCATATAATCTTGCAGTCTGTTTGGTTAAAAACACAACTGTCAATAAAGACAACAAAATAATATAAAGATTTAGCTTCCCTGGACTTTGTTTAAATGATTGAACATCAAATGAAATGATTTCTCAACTAGAGATAAACATCAACATTGAATAATAACATTAATTTCCAGTCGCTAATATTACTAATACAGTGTTCCCTCGCCATTTCGCGGTTCACCTTTCACGGCCTCGGTGTATCGTGGGTTTTCAAAAAAATATTTAAAAACATTAAAAAATTTATTCATTTAAAAAAATATAGCAGGTTTTCGCTGTCTCCTTTTAAAAAAATTGAAAATTTTTAAAAAATGTAAAAAAATCAAAAGATTTACAAAAATATATTAAAAATATTAATTCTAACAATAAAGGAATGTTGTAAATCATAAAATATTACGATTGAAAATAAATATCTCTTGTTTCTACTCAATGTGTAGGATATGACTTACTGTAAGCTCGGTACGGACGGAGCATGCGTGAAACGAGAGTGATGTATGGTGTGTTAAGTAAAGAGAATGTTCGATTACTTCAGCGTGTTGCTTGATTATTCAACAGTTAAAAACACTACAATAGAGTATTTACTCAGCAGTTGAATACTAGACTGCTACTACAGCTAAAATAATAGACTGAATTCATTCAAGCCCCACGACGTCACCCAAACGTTCTACAAGTTCTACAGCTAAAATATTGTATAATAACTTAAATAAATATAGCGTCCCTACATTGCGGATTTTCGTTTATCACGGGTGGTCCTGGAACGTAACCCCGTGATAAACGCGGGAACGCTATACTACTACTTTTAAATCATGTACCCCAGGAGCCATGAACAATGTCAGCACTTCTGAGTAAATCATGCGCTACCGAGAGAAGTGGCCATAATGCAACATTAGGGTTCAAATCTGTGTCATTGTGGCCATGCGCAGTTTCCGTTTTAATAGGGCAGATACACCAATCAAGCATAACACATTATGGCCACGTCTTTGTTTGTACACTCATTGTACATTTGATCAGTTTCACTTATCATATAGAATCACTTTAGTTCTACAACAATTTGTGCCCTCTCTAATGGTCAGGACCACACAGGTCACGTCCTATTTGGTTGGTGGATCATTCTCAGCACTGCAGTGACAGTGGTGAATTCTTTTGGTGGTGTTAGTCTATGTTATTTTGGTATGAATGGATCAGACATAACAGTGCTGCTGGAGTTTTTATGCACTTTGTTCACCCACTGTGCACTCTGTGAGACATATATAATGTTGAAATCAGAGATAGTAGCTCATTTGTTGTTGCACAGTTTGTGTTAGCCATCCTTGAATCCTTCATCAGTGCTCACCAGATGCTGCCTAAACACAGGATGTGGCTGGACATTTTTGGTTAGATGGAATGTTATCAGTCCAACAGTGACACAGATGTGGTTTAAACTTCAGTAGCAGTGCTGTGTTGTAACACACCACGAGTGCTGAGAATGATCCACCACCCAAACAGTACATGATCTGTGGTGGTCCTGACCATTAGGAAGAAGAGGCACAGCATGTACAGATTAACTACAGTCTGTCATTGTACTACAAATTATATATTCTGTATTTTAAATTAAACTGATTACATGGACCTTGTTTAAAAACAAGGAGGTGGTCATAATGGTATAATGGTGTATATGGGTTTTATTGCTGTGTTCAGTCTTGTTTTCTTCAGACCAGGGAATATAGTTTTTCACAGCGTTAGAGTTATATAGGCAGTTTCTTTTGCAAACAGGTGGGCTTTATGTAAAATGTGTTTCTTATTGCATTTTTTATGCAACACCTTCTAAGCTTCATACACAAGTACATGAGTATATGCTGTGGTGTGTGGATTCACATGTTCTGGGAGGGTCTATAGAGAATGGGCTTCCTTTACAGTTGTTGTGTATCCAATCTGTGTTTATACATTTAATTAGCACATAGAGTTTCGAGAGTGTACGTTTAGGGGACATGCTGATCTGGCAAGCAATGCACACGCTCTGCACCCTGTTGCCGAAGAAGCTGTTACAAAGTTTTTTTTGCTTGTTTTATTTGCTTATTTCATAGGCATAGTTTTTGGGGGGCTGGGGTATTTGTGCCCCACAATGTCTGTAAAGTAAAAGCTTCCCTTTCCTCATAGCAATGTTTTAACAGTGTAATGTGTTTTCTCCTGGCAGTTAATTTGTCTGAAATTATTATTTGCTTCACTTTTAAATGCACAATTTTGTTGAACTGTTTTAAAATAAAGCACTGCCACATATTATGTCTAAAGGATTTTATTGTTTCATTGAAAGCTAGTGGATTTTTACACATTTGCATAGCACACTCAGTACAGACACGGAGTACAACACAACATGCAGTAAAGATGCACCTCACTGGTGGATTCAAAAAGAAACGGAAATGTCAGTGGGAGGAGCCCGGCCTGTAGTGACAGGTTTCTGAAAAGAGGTGATAATGAAGCACACGTGCAGTCTTGGTAAACATATGTACTGGGGACTTTCCATTGAAATAATCACTACTGTAGCTTATTAATGCAACATTTATGCCTAATAGTAACATTAACCTTAGTAGGTAGTTTTTTCTACTACGGTATTTTTTTTTTTCAAAAGAAAGTTGAAGACTAGTAAAAAAAACAATAGTAAAAAAAAAAAATATTGTACCTCAATTAAATTCAATATCTGCACAAGGTAGAAAATGTGAGATCTTCCTATCCTTGTGGGGACATTTGGTCTTCACAATGACTTATTAACTTTACTGCATCCCTAAAACACACACAGACACACACCCGCACATACATAGAGACAGAGAGACAGACAGACAGAGAACAGTGACTGCAGCGAAATTACAGGTTAGTGAAATCACATGGTGGAGGACAGGTTAAGCAAGTTTGTTCTCAAGTACTGAATCGCTTGCTAAGAAGGTTCAACTGGGAAGCAGTGCAAGCAAAGATCACAACAGACTGGAATGACACTGTGGTAACTGAAAGAACAAAGGACAGATGGGGAGGGTAACAAACAAGGCAGAGAGTAAGCAAAAAGCTAGGAGGAAAAACAGCCGAGGGACATACGAGAACCGGAAAGTCCACATTTTGTGGCCTAAGGTCGTAGTGCTCTCAAGAGATAGACAGTTATCAGACAAACACAAAATATAGGCAAATGCAAGTCATGTATTTGCATAGCCACACGCATTTAAGCACCCACACACACTACATACTTACATCTGAGCAAACCAAAATAAAAAAATATAAAGAAATTAAACATTATTCAAATTATTTGACGTTTCCATTTATTGAATAGTTGTTTACATTCAAGTACAATGTAGCACAGTGACCCTATTATTCTCTTATACCTGCTCAACCAGACAAGTGTTCATCTTAAAGGATCTGCACTGTTGACTTACAGCAAATGAACCTGCTCGACTAGCCACACCTAAGACAGACCTAATTGAAAAGGACTACTACAGTTTCTTGCAACAGGCATGAAGTATATCACAAGTAAAATAGTAACAGGACACATATCAGTGGTCAAGCAGATTCAAAAGCTATGCAATATTCGCTCCACATAACCTGAAAAACAAGTCTAAAGCAGGGCTGTGATAGTGCCAGTGTATCATGTTACTAGCGACAGAGAGATTACTGAAGCGTAAGGAGATGCTAGAGGGCTGTTGGATATTGTATCTGAATACAGGCGACCTATTGAGAGAATAAAACTGTCTGGAAAATCCCTAATGGATGCATGAATGGTTGGTATAGACACCACAAAATCATCTTAGGCAGGAACGAACTGCTGCAGGTGGAAGAGTAAATATACACTGGGGCGCTACTCTGGCTAAAATCATAATGCTTTATGTCACAAGAAGTTTCTACTTCAACTTCACTTTTTGATGGCAGTCCTTCAGGCATGTAATTTCAAAATAAAAATGTTCTTTTTCTTTCACTTAAAAATATATGTAGTGAAAACACAGGGCTAATCAAATCGGTCTAATTTGCAGTAGTTTCTATGCAGCTGCTTTATCAAGTGGAGGTGTTTATATACATTTCGCACACACTCTTATCCAATTGACACAATCTTACAAACCAAGCAACTGAGGGTTACGGGGCTTGCTTAAGGACCCAACAGCGGTAGCAGAGGTGGGGTTTGAACCCTGGACCTTCTGGTTCATAGTCCAGTACCTTAACAGCAAAGCTACCACATTTATGAAAAGCAAAACTATGTCAGATGTGTCTGAACAAGAAAAAACTGCTAAACGAAGCTCTCCAGCTGTCTCTAGAATTCAAGGATTTATTAGGCTATTTAAAAACACTTCAGGAATGGAAGGAACAGGAGGTGTATATCAGACATACAGCAGAAAGAGGAGATAAGGTCTACCTCCAACAAACTGCCTGCCTTCTATTTATACACCTACTAATGTAAGAAGGAATTTCTTCATTGTGTTTTGGAATGGTATCATGATTTGGGAAGGTTTTCAGTACAGCGTTTTGCTATAAATTAAGTAATTCAGGTTGAGAAAGCAGAAATAGAAGGGATAATGCCAGGACTGAATAAACCCAACATCAAACTACAGTGTTTAATTAGATACTAAGTAAGGTCATAGCACTTCATCTCTACCAACTAAACCAGTGGGTTTCAGTGAGAATGAGGTACTAAATACATTCACATTGTACCAACTAGGAAGCCTGTAACACCTTAGCCTTGCATGTTTGACTTTGTCCTTATAGATTAATGCTATGTAAACCTACAGGTCTTACACTCAGCATTATAGGCTTCCAGGGACTTAGATTACTGGAATATGTGTAGTATATCCCCTAAGCCACATACTCACTTAACCTGTTAAGATACTGAAACAATCTTTGTCAATCTGGTTTAGTTTTTCCGATCCCCAGTCACATCTCAATTTTGTGAGTGTTCATTGCATAGCAACAAACATGCTTTAGTGCAAATCAAATAACATGAGACACACCATAATCAGTACCTGTGGGTTGTCATGTTTCCTGTGGTATCAAATGACATGCAACAGAATTTAAATAGAAACTGCCAGTAACCTTTCATACCAGATTATATAGATGAAAAGAAGGATGGTTTCAACATTTTCTTTCTTGTATATACCATATTTCACTGAAGAATTAAATGAAACTTGCATTAGGCATTTCAAAATGACAAGAGTTACGAGTTAAGAGTGCAGTACTGTTTGTGTACTAATATACTGTTTTGTGTTTGGATAAGCCAATATCGTGCTTATTTTGTAAACAACCTGAGAATATTTGTAGGTAAATAGAAAATAAACCAGTTTATACATCTATAAAACTGGACACAGCCGTACCACATTGGTCAAATGCGTGAAAAAATGACCAATATGTGCATTATGTCCAGCAGCCCAGTGCATTGCAATCTCAAACAAAACTAAACAAAACTATCATTGCTCTCATTCAATTAACTACCATACTTTTGTCACATAGCTTACAGAACATTTCCTCCATTACTTGTTACATGCTAAAGTTTCTGAAAATATCCTAAACCTTTATTAGACCGAGTATATAAGTTTTATAAATAAAATGTATCTTTAATTTATTAAAACTCTTTAATGTATAACATTGTTTGAATACCCCTCTAGAACAATGATTTATTTTCCGACGTTAGCTTGTTCGCATAATAATAAAACATAGAGTATATATCAAGTTAAAGGCCTTAATATGTGCTATGTATTTCTGAGGACTTTTAGTAAAACACTGCAGCTTAAAAAGGAACAGCAAAAGTAAGAGGTTAAAAAGTTTCATGCTTTTGCTCTGTGTGAATGTACAAGTGTGCTTGTCAGAGCGGAGTCCAAGCCTGTCTAAACGTGTGTACGAACTAGGATATTTACACCGGATTGGTTCATAACAACAGAAGGTTTCGCTTAAGCAGGCAAGCACACTTGCACATAGACACTAGTAGTCTACAACATTATCAAACTCCCTTGTGAGGCAGAAGACTTGGATACAAATGAGACACCGGAAAACTTACCTTAGAAAAAAAACCATACAAACATTGCCATAATATAAGAACAAGAAAATAAATTGTGCTAAAAATACTCAATGGGTTCAATTTTCCAAATTCCAGCTCATGTGTCTAATAGTCAGTCAAAGGCATTTGAAATCCTCATTACAGTACAAACTTCTCTACAGTAGAAGCCCACGGGCACAGTAACAACTTCTTTCCAAATTGTTGTTATTCCAATAGCAAAAAAATAATATCTTTTTGAAAATTCCCCTATGAATTTTTAACATACATTAAAAAAGCTTTGAAGGAAAAAACAGAAATGACCTGCAGGTATAATGCCTCTGAGCTCTGATGTCTTTGGTGTTATTTTGTTTTCCACAGCTTCCTCAATGCACAATGTTGACTTTTTGTTACTTTTAAGGCTTGGGGTGACTGAGAAGAATGCCCAGAATTATTACTGATTAAATGTCATGGCAGCCAATTGCATCTTTGGGCAGCGTCTCAGATTTCCTCTTTGTCCCCCAGTGGACAAAATGCCCAGGTCGGACTAGAAAAAGGAAGAGTGGGGTTATCCTGATCCACCAGAAACTGCAGGGGGATGGGAATTATTATATAGGATCACAATAGAGGTGATGAGATAGCACGGGAGAGAAAGGGCCAGCCCTGAAGGTATCTTTCAATCTTGAGGACAGTTTCCAGCTGCCCTGGTGGAAGAATCTTGTATGTAAAAACAAAGACAAAAGGCTGTAGATTTGGTCTTGCTTGTTCTAAAAACAAAGAGAAAATGTCATGTTTAGACTATTTACAAAGCAAATACTTGCAAGGCAGAAAATCTTAAAACAATTAAAGAAAAAAACTATATACACTGCTTACAAAAATTTGGGGGGGGGGGGGGGGGGGTTGAAGAGGACCCCACA
>JAYJMA010004900.1:0-12975 GCA_036873895.1 Parotocinclus cabessadecuia | reverse complement strand
AGACTAAAAACTGGACAGAGGACAGAGCCTAAATTGCAATCTGTATGCATTTTATATTGCCAATAGGACTGTTTTCAGACGCTTATAATAGATCATAAAACACTTTGCATGACTATATATATTTATTTACTGCTATTTAATGTTTTTATGAGATGCAGTGTTCATACACCGCTCACAAAAATTAGGCGATATTTTGTCATAATTTTTGTGAGCAGTATATATTGGCCTGGCACCTGGAGGGGAACTGGCCTGAATCTCTTGTAATTAATCTTGAATCTGGGTTCAGTTGTGGTGCATCCCTGGACCACTTTCATCCCTGGTCCCTGTTGTGTCCTGTTTGATCTTAGCATCCAGGCTCATTTTAAAGAACTACAAGGGACAGAACCTGCCCTGTCATTAGTCCTAGCACTTTTATCTGCTTCAAAGCTACTGACTACTCAATACTATAAATCATATTATAAATAAATGTCATCTGATTACAGTTTCATGTAGTGCAGGTCATTGAATGTTTATAGTAATGCTTGTAGCATAGTAATGCCCTAAATGTTCTTCAGATTACTTTTGAGTGTACAGAATTAACAAGCTATACACAGCTCACAAAAATCAAGGGATGTTTAATTTTGAAATATCCTATAATGAAATATCGCCTAATTTTTGTGAGCAGTATAATTGCCAGGCCTCTGTCAAGCTTCTGTGCAATGCATTTTTAATTAACTCTTTGACAGTCATGTGAAAGATAAAAGTGAAGGCATATGCACACTTCAGTTGATAAGACAAGTCTGTCTGCATTTTAAAAAAGTGTCAATTTAAGTAACAGCTGTTGAGAAATTGTGCGATAAACAACTGATGCGTCGTGTTTTATATTAACTGTGAGTGATATAAGCAATCCAGATTGTCAGTATTAATATGACTGTGGGTTTGGTAGAGATGTTATGCATCTGTCTTCAAGTTTAGAAATGTAGAAGAATAAACAATAAATATAAACATTATGAACCTAGTTGTGACAACTTGGAAAATTAATCGGAATCTGTACCATGTAGCTCAGTAAGGCTTGTCTCTGCCAGACTCGACTAGTCTTTTTCATTATTTGATGTTTATGAGGCGGTCGGGGGTTCTCCATTAGTCCTGTTTCATTCTGAAACACACCGCTTCTGGGACATTTCAGCAAGCTTCACATGCGATCACTGTATCAAGTGTGTCAAAGCAGTGAATTTCTACAGTTTGAGAGTGCAGGAGACCAAATGGACAGAGGTTGATGGGACTGCTTTTTCCCCTAAGGGTAGCTGGCGGTCCCTGTAAAAGAGACCCATTGAAAAGAGGGTCGGTGACCTCCAGTGGAGGATTGTACATGAGATTTTAGCCACAAACAGGCAAATGGCACAGTTTGATCCATCAGTTAATGACAGATGTCCTTTCTGTGGTGTTTGTGAAACATATTTATATTTTTTGTTCAGTGTGCCTTCTTTTAGGATTAGTTAAGGCGTGGGGAATTAGGATTTTAGGCAGTTTTGATACTGGTACTTTTATCTATGGTTCCAAATATTCTGCTGTGAATAGAAGTTAAGTGGTTCTTTTAAACTTTTTGTATGGTGCCGCAAAACTGGCAGTCTGGTGCACTAGAAAAAAATAGATAAAGGGGTGTGGAGGCACTGACATAGTTTTGATGGTTAGAGGTTTGGTTATGAATCGTTTAAATGTTGAGTTCACTTCCTACCTACTCACTGATAATGCTGAATGTTTCTTCGATGTGTGGGGAGGAGGGGGGTTGATTTGTGAACCTGATGATTTGAATGGTTTTGTATTGAATGTATGAAATATTATCAAATTGACTGCACAACGACTGATTTGTGATTACTCCTTTTGTTTGTTGGTTAAAATTTTTTTTTTATGATTCAAATAATTTCTTTATGTAATGTAAATATTTTTTAATTAAAGCTGTTAAAAGTGAAAGTCTCTCTCTGTTTCTCAACACGCAAAATGCCAGTTGTCTAATCTTATTTTAGGGTTTGTGTTAATGTACTGTATAGAGACTACAATCAGTTTGGACACCTAAATATAGCCTAGGAGTTGTTTATGTTGACAATCGGCGAGTATTTACATGTATTTGATAACAGTGTAACGTCTGTATGCATTCCAGTATTTAGTTTTGCCTACGATTTCATACACATAGGGAGCGAGACCGGGTTGTATATTTTATAGAACAATGTGATGTGTGTGATGACTTAAATATCGTAAAATATAGTCCTTATAGATAGTATATGTTTTTAAAGTTTCAATTTATAGTGTAAGTTAGTATATGCTGTACATCTCTATAAAAGTTTTTAAAAGTGTTTGTAAAGATGTTGTACGTATTAATATTTAAAATAAAGTTGTTAGTTGCTAAAGATTTTGGATTTCTTGAAGTCATTTTCAGATATAAAGGTAATATACAGCATCATACAGAATTCCGCTTTGTTGTCCTAAAATCACAGATATAACCATCAGGTCACCAGATACACTCCCCTCCAAAAGTATTAGAACAGTGAGGCAAATCCTTTTATTTTTGCTGTAGACTGAAAACATTTAGGTTTGACATTGAATGATGAATATGAAACGAAATTACCAACATATTAGATTTGATTTCCAGGTATTTACATTTGGATTGGATACACAGCTCAAAAGCTTGCACCTTTTGTCTAAACCCACCTATTTTGCATGTGAGCAGAAGTATTGGAATAGATTTAAAAATATATTTTTTCCTAAAATTAGGGGATAAATTATTGGAAAATACATTTTTAAGCAGTTGAATAAGACTTTATATTTAGTTTCTAAATCTTTGGCTTTCAAGAGCTTCATTAAGCCTATGACCCACTGACATTATTAAATGATGTTTGTGAATAATTGATGTTTGTCCATGTTTTCACTGCAGCCTCTTTCAGTTGGTGTTTGTTTTGTGGGGATACTCCCTTCAGTCTCCTCTTTAGCAGCTAAAATGGATGCTGGAGAATGACTCCAACCTTCCACCTCTTGCCCCTGATGAACTGCTTTGTACTTTTGGAAGTGTGTTTAGGGTCATTATATTGATGCATAATGTAGGATCTCTCCGTCAGTTTGGTTGTGTCTTTTTTAATTTGATAGACGAAATGTTTTAGTAGACGCATGGGTTTATTGTACTGCTGCCATCATTCATGACATCATCAATTAAGATGAATGAACCCGTCCCAGAAGAGGCCATGCAAGCCCACATTATGACATCTATTGACCTCTATTGTGTTTCCGTCACACTAGTGATGGTAAATATTTGTCTCATCAGTCAAAAACTGTCCCAGAATTTCTGAGGCTTGTCTCTGTGTGTTTTGGTAAATTGCAACCTGGCCTTCCTATTCTTTTAGCTAATTAGCATTTGCATCTTCTGGTGAAGCCTCTATCTTTTTTTATAAAGCCTTCTGCGAACAGTAGATTGTGACACCTTGTGACAGTGAAAATACATAGACGATGCCTCGTCAGGAGGGTAGCAACACATACAGGTAAGCTAACTACTAATATACCCCATTTATAGTAACAGCAGAATATGGTAATATTAGAAACTCTGATCATTATTTAAGTGAATTTCTTGTGCTTTGTGTTTGGCAGATGACGAGGAAGTGAATTGGGTTTAAGACTGTGCCATAAGTGGTGTCACCAACCCACAGGAATGCTTGCACACAATGGGAAGATCAGGCTGTGACTGACCATGATTATGCTTCAGTACGACCACGGAGGCTTAGTTGTGACCAAGGAACACAGTGTGGTAAAGAACCCTTGGTCCAAACCATCCTGAAGAATGGTGATAGCTCAAAGTTCTTTGATCACGTCAAGTACCTGCAACAGTTCTACACAGCCAGTTTCAAAAGTGAACTTGCTGAATGCTTTGCTCTATCTCAGGGGATAGTCAGCCAAATCCTCTATTAATGGATTGACACAATGGAAGAACATATGAGAATTTATATTCCTTGGTTACCAAAAGAGACGATCAGAAGCGAAATACCTCAGTGCTTTAAAGAGAGTTCCACCAACATCACCTGCATCATTGACTGTTTTGAGACTACCCTGTAGAAAGCACATAATCTTGACCCCAATGAGTATTTGTTTGCCATTGCTCCATGTGGACTTATGTTCATCTCTCCTGCTTATGAAGGCACATGTAGCGACAAGTTCATCAGGAGAGAGTCTGGTTTCCTGGAGTATCTGCATTCTGGAGATGAGATGATGGCAGACAGAGGCTTTACCATAAGAGATATGAGAAGCTATTTGAGAGAAAGGTAAACCTTGTCATTCCAGCATTTACTCATAAAGGAGGACAGATGATCTGACGAGGATAAAACAGACACAAGAAGGAGCTATGTATTTGAATCTGCCACAGAGGAAATTATCTACAGCCCTGGGAAGCATATGGGTAAAATAAAAGCATTAGAGTTTAGTCAGACTTGTCTGGTTTAGTGGATGAACGCACAGGGATCTTTTTTTGCTGAGCTAGCAGTTATTCCTAAATTTTGTGTATCATAACAAACATGAGAGGTGCTCTGTGTTTTAGTGACCTCTTCTAAACTGGTGTGTTTCCTCTCATCTAGCTTCACATATGCACTGTAAAATCACATGCATGCATTTCTGGCACTGCATAACAGGACCATGCGTACCATGAGGTTGATGGAGCTGTGTGGTGGCTACAGGCACTTGTGTTTGCACAGCAGAAATGCATTTGTGCAAAAAGCTCCCCACTGATATATGAGCCCCTTCTAAGCTCTTCCTCAGTGCATCATGGGAGCTGAATGCAGGAGTTGGAGGTAACAATGGAGAAATGGAGGGTATTTTCTCAGGCACATCATCACCTACTTTGTGATGCTTGAAACATGTCACTCAACCTTTTTGGGGCCAGAGTTCCACTGCCGCTGTTCATCTGTGGAGGAAATACCAGTCAGTCCTTTAAACACAGCATTCTGCACCTGTTAATAATAATTAATAATGATTATGCATACAAGTTACACAATTTTTAGAAGAATATTTAGATTTTACGTACCATAATGCTATACTTACCTCAGTACTGCAACAGCCCATAAGAGAGAGATTAGATCATTATATGTACAAGACTACCCATCAAAAAATAATCAGCCACTGTAGTGGAACAAATCTTTACTTTATTAAGCTTAATAAATCACAAGGTCACTCAAAACTGTTTGAAACCCAATATATATCAATAAACAAAGTCAGGAAGAAAAACACACTTACCCTTACCATGACCTGAAGTAGCTTACCTTAATCCAAACAGCCTCCAACAGGTCATTAAACCGTGTACTTACCTGGAGCGACTGAAATTTACATTCTGTTGACTGAGAAAACACAAACGTTACTTGCTTGCATCAGTGCATTGTCAACATGTAGCTACATACATAAATAATGACAAATGCAGCTTCAAATTATTCGCATGTAATTAATTAAATTGTTGGATGCAGATATCAATAAACTACAGACTATTTACTACTGTAGACTGCAAGCTACAAGTCAAAATTTCCAGATGGGCTAACACAACCTATTTAGATGTCATAGCATTAAAACCAACAGCACAGCTGGCTAAACTGGATGTAAACAAATGATATAAGTACTATTATGAGCACCCAGCCATTTCAATTATGCCGGTTGATGGGATGAAGAAGAACCCAGGCAGAGTAAACACTCGTCTTGCTTTGACTGGATAGAACCTCAGCTTTCAAAAATACCAGGTCAACCTGCGCAATCGTCAGGCGTGACACCCACTGTGTAGGTACTGATACGCTTCCGTGTTTTTGTAGTTTCTCATTATAAAGCCACTCCAAGAGATAACACAAAGTAGTTAGAAATATCGTACGTCACGTCAGGCCACTTCTTCATGTCATCAGCCCACCTATGATCATCTTTGGACTTGGATATTTGGATGGAGATTTATCATTTCTGTGTTTTAATTCTTTTCCTAAATGTTCCTACGACATTTCTCTAGGAATACAACAGCTCAATGGTCGAACGAAAGTGCACAGAACAGAAAGTAAGCCGTATCACTTACTTCCGCAAATGTCAGACAAAGGGTAGATAGTAGTTAGAAAAGCAGAGTTTTGACACAAAAACACAGAAACAGAAGTAAAGTTTACATGCAGGGAGGTGATACCTAAATTTGGAATTCCAGCAGTTATTAATTCAGACAATGGTAAGAAGTTTGTAGACAAAGTAGAGAGCTAATGGTATTTTGTAAGCAAAAATACATACAATCTGAGACAACTGAGTTCAATTGGGTACAAGCATTATGATTGGTGTTAATCCTTGAAAAGGATTTGCAAATCATTGTATTTTGTTTTTATTTATGTTTTACACAACATCCCAACTTTATTGGAATCGGGGCTGATCAATATGTTTAGAGATTTTCCTAATATGCTGGAAAAACTAAGGCTAATTACAGTGGTAGCCATTTTTTGTCTGCTTTGGAGTAATGAGAAGTCTACTTGTAACTAGATTAGATAAACAAATGCCTAATTTGACTACTGAAAATAACGATTCAGTTCGTTGTGAATTATATTATGTTTTTTTTTTAGATTTGCCCTCAGAGCCAAATGGTTCAGACAAACCTGAAGAGGAGAAGGATCGTGAAACAGGAATCTGAGATGATGGTGGAAGGTCAAAAGCGGGACTATATTTACGTTTTGATTCATTCTTTGTTTTTCAGAATCATGGCTGCATAGAGCACCTGAAGGCTGGCTGAAGTTTTGATTATAGGTTTCAATGCTATTTTTAACATAGATATAATCATGTAAATGTCCAGGTCTTGAGACATGATATTCAGTCATCATTAGTTTCAGAATATTTAACATTTGTTCTTCATTTATTCATTACCTTCCACTTAATCCACACGTCGTCAGGGGTGTCGCCAGCCAGTGCCACTCGGAAACTTTGGGCGCAAGGGCAGGAACAACCCTAGATGGGGTACCATTCCAGAATATAGCACACACACACAAGCACACACACAAGCACTTTGCACTGTGGGAAGAAACCGGAGTACCCAGAGTAAACCCAATTAGACACAGGGAGACTCCACACAGAAAGGATTCAGGCCACTCCAATCCTGGTACTGTCACGAACAGGAGAGGAAGGAGAAGCAGAGGCGGACATAAGTGCAAGTAAACAAGGTTTATTACAGCGAGAGACATGTATACACAAAGTTAATGAGCAGGGCAAACACAGAAAAACAAACAAACTAAACAAGCAAACACAACAAAGACTAACAAAGACCAAACCTATAATGAGCAGACAAAACCCAACAGAAACAAAGGCAAAGTAACAAGGGTACACAAAAGCAGAACAACTGACAAAGATAACAGAGGCTACTAAGAAAGGCAAACACACAGCGCAACCGACCAAGCTAACAAAGGCTAACAAGGGAAGCTAATAAGTTAGGGTAAACAGAGGGAACACAGACAGAGGCAGACAAGGTAACAATACAATGAAGCCACAAAACATAGGAAATAGCAAAGAGGGGAGAAAAGCTGAGATTACAAGACAAACCAGGAGAGACACAGAAGCAGGCAGAACAGACCAGGGAAGCACCATAGGAAAAACGAGAACTGACAAAACTAAGGGTACTGTCACGTCTGACGTCTGCGCAAGCGTGCCTTGTTTGTGCACACCTGTCCCGGTTCACCCGAGGACTATACATAACCTTCGCCCGCGTTCATGCAGTGCAAAGCTTTCCTTGTTACTCATTATTATTTGGACTGTTTTGTGTTCATCACAGGTGAGATAGGATCTTCTATCGTCATTTCCAGCTTTGATCCTGCCCGCCTGTTGTCTTGTTATGTTTTAGTTCTATTTTTCGTTCTGTTTATTATGTTACAATAAACCTGGTTTTCCTGCACGCGCGTTTGTCTCCTGCTCCGTTCGTGACAGGAACCTTCTTTCTGTGAAGCAGCGGTGCTACCCACCGAGCTACTGTGCTACCCCTGATATTTGTTCTTATTAAACTTATTTTTGTTTTATTGTTATTATATATAAATATTAGATATAAAAGTTTTGACAATGAACACTGTTATTGTGTCATGTTACCAATGACAACCAACTTTTGAAATGGCCATGTTCCTGTGATATTAAATTTATTTCACAGGTTATGACTATTTTTTGTATAAATATATATGATACATTTATAAAATATGTATAATAACTTATTGGGATTGACAAATCAATTGTTTAGCATTCAATCGATTGATCAGTATTTACTCATTGAATTAATTGCTCACTGTCAAGCCAGAAACCTTACCTGTCCTATCACGCGCACACCCTCACTAGAATTCTGAACACGCACTTATTACACACACCTAGGACTCATTTCGTTGTCATTATTTATACTCCCTCCTTGCTTTGTTTTGTTGCCGAGTCTCGTGGTTGCTACTGGGCTGTTTCTTACTTGTTACTAGCTTCCCATTTTATGTTTTTTTTGTATTTTAGTTTTCGTTTTTTTTTAGTTTTTTCGTTGTTTTCGTATTTACTTACCGTTTTGTCCTTTTTGCCTGCTGTTCTCTATTAAACATCCTGCCTGCATTTGTTTGTTGCGTGTGTCTCCGCCATTCTACCCAGCGTTACACTCACAAGCATATGATTGAGAATTTATTTAGTACGTTGATTAGACAAAGTAAATCAAATAAATATCATAAAGAAATACAAAACCTTGTAGGGACAAATTATGTTACAACAAGTGTTAATGATTCGAATTATAAAAGTATATAATTATTATATTATAATGAGAAGAATTAGACTAAACTCTTTAGAACAGTAGTAGAGCTAGGAGACACTTATCACCCACTAGCTGTGAATGTTTTTTGGATTAATGGGAATCAGGAGATCAGAGAGGATGGACTGTTTGTTTTAAGACAAAAGACCATGAAAGTTCGTGAACTCTGCACAGAGGGTGTCAAAAGTAATGTATGTACGACATCTGCTGTTCAAACATAATTTGTGTTCTTTATTGTAGGAATTAAGATAATTGGTTAAATTATGACCTTTGGGATCTTTTAAAAAAAGAACCGAGAGAGTGATGATTTTACCTTCTCCTATTTTTGGGATAAGAATTTACTCAAATGTTGGTTGGATTTATGAATGTAACTCATTAAGTGTTCATTTCTCTTTTAGATCCTGAACTCTGTATCGATTATTGCAGCTGAAAGATTCTGTCTGTCTTACAAACCCCACATCAGAAATCACATAATTATTTAGTTTTTTTTTATATTGCTAGTTTAAAATTTCCCCTGTCCAGCTTTTTAGGAATGTGTTAGGATCTGAATTGCAGGAATGGACGTTTATTAACCAATTAAATTAAATTGACCAGAAAAAAAACATGAAATATCTCAAGTCCATATGGCCTGCAATTAAATAAAAAGACAATTTGGTTTGTATTTATTTACATTTATATTTTCATTTCCCATATCTGGCACAGCTCACATTGTAAATTAAATGGGAGCAGCAATAAGTCATCACGTAGTATCTATAAATGCAGGTATGTTTTCAATTATAATCAATATTTCAAGTACATTAAATATTTCATTATCAAACTGTTCATCCTGTTCCTTTGAAAAGCAAAGTTGCCCCCCTGCCCCATATAATATTTATTACATATATAATAATAACATTATATTATACAAATATTATTATTATTATTATTATTATTATTTTCTATGTTTACTTTTAAATAATAAAAATAAAAATATTAATTTTTTTTAACGAAACAACAATAAAAACGGCAGTGTTTAATTAAAGCATATGTGATTGGTTGATGGTCTCCATGGTGATAGAATGCTTACAGCAGAGCAGAGCGTCAACGCTCAGTTCGTGTTTGGCATCGCTCGAGATCGGCTGCGTTTTCCTGCGCTCCTAAAAAACTTCATTTTTACTCACGAAAACATGGAGGTGAGAAACTTCTTTTCCGGACAGTACGGACGGTGGCTTGCGCCGCCGGGCTGCTACTTTTAACATCGTCGGGTTGTTTCGTTTATTTCCGCCTGCGGAGGAGAGGCCACCCGCCCACT
Source organism: Parotocinclus cabessadecuia (assembly GCA_036873895.1). Classification (NCBI taxonomy): domain Eukaryota; kingdom Metazoa; phylum Chordata; class Actinopteri; order Siluriformes; family Loricariidae; genus Parotocinclus; species Parotocinclus cabessadecuia. Next base: position 2,923 of record JAYJMA010004900.1, on the reverse strand, counting down.
GAGCTCCCACAGGCCGCAGAAAATGGTAGCATGATGCGCTCTTATGATCATGTGTTCACTGCTGGGAGAAAAGTTTTTAAAGTGTGACTGTCAAACAAATTCGTTATATATGGGTGTGTGTTTGAGTTCAGATATAATAAAGAGAAGCTATACGTGAGATTTTAAGGATTTTAGCCATATATCGATTTGATATAACTGTATAACTGCATTAAATCTTTATATAGAAACAGGTCCATATAATAACATGATCCACAGTCACATGTTTTGTCATTATCATCATGTAAATGAAAACAAACTATTATTTACAAATATTGTAATTCTGAATAATACATTTGTCACAGATCCTATCATGGTGCATGAGGAACCTGTGGATGAACCTGGTGTCCTCCAGGTAAATATCATCTTAAATTACAATGTATTCGTTAGCTGAAACACACTGCTTGTTAATTTATAATTGTTAAAATATAATGTTTATAATATTATTATATTATATGTGTGGTATGTATTAAGGTCACTGAATCAAACCTTCAGCTGTTATCTGAACTCCTCCCAGAGGAATCAGCCCTCATTCTGGTATATTTCCATTATTTAAGTAAAGTTAATAATTATTATATATTATATATTAAGTAAATAATTAATATACTCTAGTTCTGCTTATGCATTGTTGTTCTTTTTATAAGGAAACTGACGTTGTTCGATGTATTGCTATAAAAAGACATGACATGATGTTTTTCTGGGTCATATAGCTCAGCTGGACTGGTGAATTGAGCAACACTACCTTCATCTTCCATTGCCTTTCTCGTGATTCCTACATCTCCAAGTCTGAGGTATTCTAACCTCAATACAAAACACAATAGAAATATAAACAAACCTCTTACTTAATGTACATTAATAATATAATTTCTGATTGTGTGTCTCTGTTTCTAGTCTGTGAGTAATGGGAGGTTCTTCTTGTGCTTGGGTGGAGGTTCAGAATTACAGCTTTGGTTTTTCAGCATCACAGAGACCTGCCTTGTGAATCACCTGGTAATAGCAGGTTTCAAATCTGATGTAGAAAATTGACAATGAATAAAATTAAATGGCAATATGAACGAAATCCTTGAGTTTAAGATGAATATGTTTTGCAGGGATTCACTTACTACTCCAGCAAAGAGATCTCCATCACTGGGATCCAGGTAAGTGCTTGTTTATAGTGGCATCACATCACAGGTTATGAGAATTAAAGAATTAAAGTAACTGTATATCTTGTTTTTTCTTAAGTGCCTACATGGGAAGGTGACTGAGCTGATATCCTACCATCAACTGGCCACCTTTATAAATGTCCCACTTGAAGATTGTGTGGTAAATTCATGACACAATATGTGATGTACATTGTGATTTGGAATTCTGGAATTGTATCTACAGTGTTGATTATGTTTAATTCACAGCAAACCTTTCATGAGGTGACACGCGATTACCTCAGAGTGCAACCAGACGGTCATGTGATCTCCCACCAGTGGAAGGAGGAGGACATTTTCTGCACCCCTGATTGTGATTCAGAATCACAGTTAAGCTCTGAGGTAATTCTAATTCTCATAACAGACGTCTATATTCATACTTTAGTATTTGCTGAGTTGGAGGCTGTTTAAATATGCAGTGTGATTTTTAATTCTATATTTCGTGTTGGTACTACAGGGTAGTGAAGTGAGTTTGTCTCCAGAGGAGATCGAGGTGCCTTTTATCAGGTAGGATTTACATGTTTTATGAAAATTTCAATCTAAACTCTGTGCACCACATATATCATATATGCACTATATAACCAGTTATATTTGAACATTAATTAAAATAATTTACTTGTAATAATTAGAAATTCTAATTATTAAAAGTCCAAAGTATAAGACAAAAGGACAAATAATTTGCATGATTTGTTTCTTAGTTCACACCTTGCAGACTCTGGGATTACTGATGTTTTCCTGAAGCTGCAGGCCCTTCGTGAGGCTTTTTCTGTGAGTAAAAGTTTCTTTACTTTTTTATACATACAGATTACTTCCTGTTGCTTATTGCTATACATTAATAACCATAATACTCTTCAGATCATTTTGACCAACGTTCACATTCAGAACCTGCTGTTTGTGGCTGGGAAGAGTTTGGTCAAACACCTGGCAGCTGCTAACAAGAAGATAAAGGCTGAACTGAATCAACTCTGAGTGGTGATTTGACTCAGGATTAGTTTATGTAACAAAGCAGTGAATACTGACATGGTGACTCTTTTCTGGACAGGATGTAGTCCGGGTTCAGCTGGCCTACGAGTCTCTGATTCACTTCCTGAGATCTCCATCCAATCAGGAAGCGATCGAAGCAGAGCTGCTGGAGGCTGAGGTAAGATTAGAAAGTTTCATGCAAAATTATAGATTATTTATTATAAAAGATTTCAGTTTATGGAGATAAATTAATACTAAAGACTTTTGTAATATGTATTCTCTGTGCAGGTACAACACCTGAACTTCCTGGATGTCGTCTTTGAGCTCATCTTCTTCAGGTTTATCATGAGCGACTCTTTACCGGAGATTGTAAGTACCATATCATTTCTCTGAAAAGTGACACTTCAACAATTTCTTTAATCTTTCACTGCTCTTTTAATCAATGATATATTAGTAAAATTGAAGCTTCTTGTTGTGTTCTAAAGTCAGGTGGAGGACTCTTGGATCAGATGTTCCTGATGATGAAGATGTGGGACACTGAGAGTTGGGAACCTGCAGCAGAACAGTTCATTAGGTTCATTAGGAACATTAGGTAGCTACAGAGCTGCTGATAAACAGCTTTTTCTAATATTTTGGAGAGGAAAGGTAGATTTGAGATTTGTCAATAATTAGACATAACACAAGGGTCAAGGTTGGCTTGACAACATGCAACAACATGGTACAGTCCCAGGATCGGTACATGG
>JAYJMA010004889.1:0-12976 GCA_036873895.1 Parotocinclus cabessadecuia | reverse complement strand
CCTGAAATCATCCTTCCTCCTAACGTTCTTCAGGACTACCTGGACCTCACTTCAGTTTTTGGTGAGGGCGCGCCCACAAACTGTCATATGAGGAGTACAGTATGTGGGCACGAAAAAAAACCTCCTTAACACATACATTGACAAAAGACTAGCCATGGGCAAGGGGGAAAGGGATTGGGAAAAAAACAACAGCAACAACGAGAAGCCATGCGGTCTATAGCAGCTACGTACAGTGCTCACACCGACCCATCACGATGTGACTGGGGGAGAAGCTGGGGGGAAGGGGAGTTCATAGGTTGGGAGAGAGGGGGAGCCAAGAGTCACTTGCCCAAAAGCACCAGTCCTATTATTGGCCCAATCGGCTAATGAAAGAGTACAAGTTCCATATCAGCTATAGTTATGCGCAAAGTGAATCTAAATAATCTAATATCTCTTAGTGTGTATAAATCACAGGCCAACTAAAGGCCAGCAACTTTTTTCTATAATCCAGCAAAGGTATAATTTGGGGGTGCCTATTCTGTTGTAGGTCGATCGTCAGCTTGCCTGCTCATGCAGCGCTCTCCTCTGGTATCCTCTGGTTCATTGCCCAGGAAGGGCAGTCTCAAGGTTGGCACAGAGCAGCTGCCCTCTAAAAAGCCCCTGGCAAGAACTCTGCAAGGCCACAAAGACTGCACCCGATCTTTGGGAGACCTCAAGGTCAGTGTTAAAGCTAACATCACTCAGACCAACTGTGTCTTTTGTAGGAGTTGCTCATGATATGTCTGTATTAAAACAATTCGGTAGCAATATTTGAGAAATATATTCATAATCTTCACTCTATTGTGAACTTTGGCTTACCATAATTTCTGGATACAAGTGGTCTTGTGTTTAAGATTGTCTTGAGTTCAGTCCACCGATGGGTGGTTGCAATACTTTGTATGTTGCAATGAAACATGAGTACAATCTCAAACATTGAATACTATCATACTCTCCAGGTGACAAGAGTGCTGGTGCAACGCTTACTACAGAGGTCAAGACGAAATCTGGCCCCTGCATCAGAGCATGGTGGGAACTCTGGTCAGGGTTCTAAAAGGAAGACAAGGGTGGAGGGAGGCCTGCCATTTGATCAGGTGAGAACAAAACGTCAGTCTACTCTACAATAGTCGAAAATACTGCAGTCATATTTAGTGTCAGCGAGTTCCCCCAATCCCTGGACTGTGCTGACCCAAGAGAGTGTGTTAAACTCTGTAGGTCTTGCGTGCCACTTGGGCTGCCTCCAGGGGCCAACAGTGCAACCAGCGAGTTGGTCATCGGCGTGGGCACTCGCACAGCGACAGTCATTATTGCACCGGCCGTAGTGATTCTGACCCCACAAGGCAAGAGGGCATCCACCTTCGCAGCTGTGGTGACCTGAGCTCGTCGGCTGTTTCATTGTCCAGGCTTCACCCAACACCTCATGCATCAACTGGAGTGCTGCACTCCGAAGCCACACTCTGAGCTGAATTGGAGAGGGACAAGATCGGGCTGTAAGGACAACTGAAGAACAAATATGACTTGTTGTTTGAATTTATTTGCATTTCAAACTCTTGGGAAATCTTCAATGAAATAATTCTAAAACCTCAGAAATGTGAGAAATACTGTGAAAAACCTCTCGACTATGCTTCTGGACTCAAGGCCCATGGCTTTCTGTGCTTGAACAACATGCTGGTGCTTTGACTCTGCCTTCTCCAACCTCCTCTTCATCCATGTGAACCCTCCCTCCACGATTCCTACACACTGGCTGTGTATGGGGAACTATCACACAGTGCTTCCACTCACTATACACAAAGTCTTCCATGTTATGTTTCATCCTTAGATGCATATCTGCTCTTAGTTTGGGTTAAACCTTTGAATTTTGGTTAAATAATGGAGACTTTTCGCAGGTTTTCTTACAGTTTATGGATCAAACGGCCATTACAGTATATACAGCCCTGAGATACAAAGTGCCGACATTCTTCATCATCACAAGCCTTTTTTGGTTTTTGAAATTGTAATTGTAATAATGCAGATTTAGGTAATGTAATGAACAAGGCCAGTGCAACAGAGAGTGGGAGAGCAACCATATCCAGGTCCAGACGTTATGGTGTCCATTGGTAATTAGGACATATCCTCTGAAAGAATACAGGTCATGTTTAATCTAGAGCTGCAATTTAATCATATTTATTCTTTCCCATTTTCTCAGCTTGACTTTGTGAAGGGTCCGTAGTCATGGGCTGTATTCAGAATGGTTCCTTATTTACTATTCTGTACACACCACATACTATAAAGGCCATACTATTGGCCTACAGGGAATAGAACCATAAGAACAGTGAATTCATTCGCATGACAGATGAGGTTAGACATGCTTTTTCTTACAGAAAGGACTATTTTGCATAAAAAATGTCATTCTGGTAATCCTGACTCCTCAGCAGCCCTCGGTCAGAGAGATCACAAAGAATGTTGTGATTCAAAAAAGATAAGAACTGTTTAAATGGATGCAGAATTATTTAAAAGTAATATCTGCTATAGTACTCTTTTAACTGAAAAATAAAATTTCATTAAGGCTAAATAGGAGCAAGCAAATGTGATTAATCACAGTTAATGCGGCAATGAAGCGTGTGATTAACTACATTTATTTTCTTTACATTGACACCGGACTGTAGTTCTCAAGGTCCAGGGATTAAATCCCACCTTTGTAAAACTACCACTGTTGGATCCTTGAACAATTCCCTGTATGATTGTGGTCAATGTAAGTCACTTGTAATGGTGTCTAAATGACTAAATGTAAATCACAAATGTGAGTCACCAAAGCTGCAGCTCGGAGATTCCAGTAACTGAAATCACTGCTTGTTCATGTCTGGCCACTAATGATATCAATGCTGGGAGTGCTTTTTGCATTTACCAGCACCAAGGTCCTTGAAGCGGTTGCACCGGTTCTTGTAGGGATGTAGCGGAGTTGGCCTTTGCCTCGAGACTGCAGCATAAAACATAGACCTTATGTCTCATTTTTCACTCTGTGTGAGCACTCCATGTGTGGGCAATGGTTAAAAATACACTGGCCTTTTGCAGAAGTGCATGTCTTTTTCCCTAAAAAAATAGACCAAACATAGTGTAACAGTAGCACTGATGAGTTCAGTCTCTTCTTTACATAAGACTCATAGGTCCAAAGAATGCCATGCCTCTGCATGCAAAATAAAACTTTCTCCACAATTTGCTGACACGCAAAAACATTTGTGAGCTGTGGTGTCAGCTTGATGCTGCTAGCTAATAGAATGCCTTTAAGACCTAATGAAATGGCGATAAATATAATAAAATCTCGTTATATTAAAGGTACAAATGAGAGGTCCCCTGTTGTAAAATACATATATATATATCCTTTGGGCTGATAACCCTTACATGCCCTTATTGACTTCCTGTCCTGTTTTAAAATGTATATCATCTGAGTGAGCACTTGCACCAGAGACATATGGTGTTGAAGCACAATTGTCAGGGATAACATCACAAACCAGTATATGTGTCTCCTGGCTAGAAGCAAGCGATAATTAAGAAGGTAAATTCGCCCATTAGGCTAAAGCTAGCAGCTTAGCTCCTTAGCTATTTTTCCACATCTGAGATTAATTTATTACACTTAATTGAAATTAATAATTAATACAAAATATGAAACCAAGCATTTGTTGTCTGTGCTTTTATCTAGAAGCTAGCCGACTCTGCAATTTGAAAAAAAGTTAAAAGACTGCTGTTTATGGCTACATTTTAATACAGCTGAGAAATTTTGTATGCAGCTAAACTTGGTTCTTCCTCTCTGCAGTGCAAAAGGAAGTATTTTCCAGCAGTTTTGCTAATTGGGCTATGTAGACAAAGATAACCAACTCTAAACTTTATGCAAAATATTGCTGGAAAATGTTATTAGAAAAGAAAGCCATGTGGTTATTTCTGTTTAAATGAATGCACTTTTGCTTGTGAGATTTTCACTAATATGACCAGAGCATTATAGTGTGAGAATTAGCATGGTTTGTTTCATTTAAATCACATACAGAGTAGATCTGTAAACCTCTGTAATAGCTGGTTTGTTTAGACAACCAGCCTGCTAAGAAGTTTGTTTGCTAACTGCTTAGTGTGTTCATTAAGTAGCTTGTTAGCCAAAGACCATAATAGTAGTGATACAATTAGCTACATTAGCTTTTAGGTGCAGTTTGCTGGCAGCATAAAAACACAGATCGAACGTGGTCAGATTCTTTAAAACCTGTTGGCAGGTTTTATTTATAGAAGTGAATCCCTGTTAAAAGGAAGCCCGGCAAAGACCAGCTTATGTTGTGTTTAGGACACTGGTATGTTAGCATGAGATGCTAGCTTTTGCTGGTTAACAATTAAGACCACTATCAAAACATAAACCAGCTTGGACCAGCATCTCATACCTGTGAAAACAATAAGCATAATTCTGATGGTCTTGGGTTTTTTTTGTAACAGGGTTGTCGAATGATATGTGATGGTGTAGAGCACTTTAATTTATGGCGCAAGTGTTGTTAAATTATGGAATCCAGTCCTCTATCTGGCCGAAGGGCCTCACCTAAACTGTGCACTGTTGGCAGCGATATATTGTTCATTAATGTATATAATTAGATCATTTAAATTTACAGACTCATGCTGTTCTCTCAAGCACTGAAAGGATCTTATAAAAGAGTTTAAAATTCTACCTCCTGCTTTGCACTCGGATGTAATGTAATTGGAGAATTGATATTTATAGCTTTTGGAGAATTGACTTTACAAACACACTTATATGACACGTAAAAAAGGAACATAACAATGTAAACGTAACACACTTTTAATGTAAGTTCTGTATTAACATGCTGAATAAACATATATTCTACACAATTGTAACTGTGGGAACAGCTGTCATGAATATGTTTCATGCATTTATTACCTTAATTTGCTCACTCATTCACTTTCTTATCCGCTTGATCCTGTACAGGGTGGCAGGACAGTCGGTTTCATAGGGCACATACACTCAACCACTCGGACACAGACACTTTAGAGACACCAATTAACCTTTGGAGGTAAGGAGGAAACCAGAGCACCCAGAGTAAACCCATACAGACATAGGGAGGACATGCAGACTCCACACAGAAGAGATGCAGAATGCTCAACCTGGGGATTGGACCTGGGACTTTATTGCTATGAAGCAACAGTGCTACCGACCGAGCCACTGTGGCAATTTAATTTATTTTATTCACGGCTCTTTCTTCGGAAAGGTTTCATTTATTACAAAATGTTATTTTCCACTCCGTTTACTAAAAGGTAATTAGTGTGTCCTATGTCACGGGGTACAATTTAAAAACAATTCCGATCATTTGCGTGGTGTAAAATACTAGCACTTACCTTAGAGTTGCTCAACCTAATTGCAAATTGATGAAAAAGAATTTCATAATACCGGTGTACAAGACTAAAGTTAGGCTCAGTTCTTTCTCAGGGGGTTAAATAAAAGTCACTCAGTTCTACTACACAACTGTCTGATGTCTAAAATGTTCCAAGGTGTAATTTAAAATGAATTTTATTTTAAAACATTACAATACATTTTTATATATTTTTTTTCTTTTCCTCTTCTGCTAAAACAAGCCCGTGGACTGACGCAGAGCAGTCACATGGTTTAGAGATGGTATGCATGCTGGTTTGAATACGGATTATTTTGGTTAATAGGAGCTTTACAGGATACAATTCAATTCAATTCATCTTTATTTATAAACTAGCTGGTTATAATGGTTAAACGGTTTAAACCATTTCAAGTGTGTATGGGGTGAAAGCAGAACAGCTCACGGCTAGCGTTAAGGACTTTTATACTGATATTTCAGCAGTTAGTATATTCCGAGGTTATAAAGTTGGCGGGTGTGTTTCAGTGCACTGGATGAACGTTTTAGATTTAAAGATGTTTTTTGAATGTATGTGACGGTTGTTGTAACGTGTTATGGCGGATATTGTATTCTTATAAACACGCATCTTTTAATCAGCCTGAAACTGCGCAATGTGGAAACTACAGCCTACAGAGCCTGGGACAGGTTAGCAAAACACAGCTAAAGCAAGCGTACGCGATCTGTTTCTTATTAAACGTAATCACTCAGTGACAGCAATTAAAATAACTCCTAATCATAATTACTTTACTGCACTTTAATGACGTGGCGTTTTCTTGTTAATTTTGCGTTGTATTTTAAATGACATATAAATATTTCTCAGTGTCACGTGCACGTAGATGTGGGATATTAGAGGACTTTTTGAACCTTTACAGTAATCTAAAGATCCCCTGATGATCAGAAACAGCAGATACTAACATGACATCTCTTTCTGATTACAAGCAGCAATCACTTTACTCGCTGGTAAGGAGTATGTCGTTGGTCGTAAGAACTGTGACATTCTCCTGGCCAATGACCAGTCCATCAGCCGCGTCCATGCCCGCATCACCGTCACAGGGCAGGTGAGAATGGTTATTCTTGGTCATCGGCTTAGATTAAAACCCGCTTTTCAATGTTTCACTTTCGTTGCAGGCTGTCACGGTAAAGGACGAGTCCAAGTACGGCACGTTTGTCAACGACAAGCGACTAGATTCTGGAGCCACCAAGACCCTGGGTGCTGGAGACAGACTCGTGTTCGGAGTCTTTCAAAGCAAGTTTAAGTGCGTATTCATTTTTGTTGCATGCCTCTACATTTAATGGCTTGATCACCTGGAGCGAGCGGAAGCGGGAATAACGTCTGCGTCTTCCATCTGTCTCAGGCTGGAGCTGAGCTCTGTGGTGGTCTGTTCATCATGTGTGGATAATGAAGGGAAGGCAGCTCTGTCTCAGGTCTTGAAGTCCATGGGTGGGCGTCTGGTCAGCTCTTGGTCTCAGGAGTGTACTCATCTCGTCATGCCTTCTGTAAAAGTCACCATTAAGGTCAGCAGCCCCCTGACAGCATAAAGCACTGGCAAGGATTTGAGTTTAAAAGTCGATTTGAAATTTTTCACTGGACCAGAGTTCCGTGAAAGGCAGCACAGGTTTGCTAAGGTCAGAACGCGCATGATACGGATTTGTTGAGTAAAATTGTTGCTGTGTGTGCAGACCATCTGTGCGCTGCTGTGCTGCCGGCCGATAGTGAAACCCGAGTTTTTTACCGCACTTTCCAAAGCCGTCCAGCAGAAGGAAAGTCTTCCTAATGTTGAGAGGTAAAGAGCTTGGTTCTCGTACAAGTGCCTGCTGTCTAAAGTTCTAAAAGGACACCATTTTAAAAAGCAGTGTTATCTGACCCATTGCGGCCCAACTAAAGCTGCATACTCACTTGTTTGTACTAGACGTTGTCTTTCATGTTTGTTTTCTATTTAAGCAAATAGTGACTTCTTTAATTTTGATTCCTGACATGTTTTATTGTTCAGCTTCAGGCCAGAGATAGACGAACCGAGTTTGAATAAAGACAAACTGGATTTGGGTCCAAGGCCAGAGAGGAAAACTCTGTTTAAGGGCAAAACGTTTGTCTTCCTCAACGCCAAACAGGTAAGAGCATTTAAATCAGATGTGTTTAAAAATGTTTTCTTGCTTAATAACTTATAATGACTAAATTGACACCCAACGCGGATGTCAGAAAACCTTGGTGCATATGTGACTATTTATGCTTCACTTTTGATAATAGTCTTAAGTCTAGTTAATTTTTACCAAGATTAATAATGATTGTTTTGTTACAGGGCTGATTAGAGTGCTGGGTGTATTTGTTTATCTTGTAGTTTTATCGTTAATTGAGACTTTTATGTTAAGAGTGGGTCAGATGGAGGAATGCACCATGCTTGAAGTGTCCTTCCACCATCTTTGCCAACTTCTCAGTCCTCCAATGGGGCTGCTGTTGTAATGGTGTGGAGATGATCCCACACAGCGTCTTGTTCAAACACAGCCAGTTACATCTGTGTGGCACCTGTCCAGGACGGAGGCACCGCCGAGCTTTGAACACGGGTCTTCAAGGTGGACTGCCATATTAGTGCCACCCGAGCACCTACATGGCTAAGATTTGAGCGTCTGAACCTGTAACTGGCTGTCTATGAGCATGGTTTGAGCGGTAGATCAACAAAGCAGCCATTGGTTAATTGATGGTGTACGAAGCAACAAGAGCAGGCACAGGTGTCTTTCTGATTGGCTGATGACTGTTTGTGTTATCCAGATGAAGCGCTTAAATCAGGCCATCGGTTTTGGAGGAGGGAGCAGCCAGCTTTTGGAGGAGGGATTGCTGCCCAGGGCGACCCTGGAATCCAAAAGCTCTTGTGTGGTCGATATAGTAGTAGGATCTTCTCAACCGCTCATACCTCCCACCGCCAAGAAGTGGGCCGACTCTGTGGGCCAGATTCTGCGCAGGTATTGTTGGAGTGTCCCTGCACTTTAGGTGTTGTCTAATCATGCTAAATGTGCAATATTTTGCTGTAAATGTCCAGGGTGAGTCAAAAGTCACAGGACAAGTCAACAACCATTGTTGAGGTTTCTTGGTAGGTAGCAGTTCTTCAGAAGATCACTACGTGGCTACACGGTGTCTCTGAAAGTTTTTATGAGTGATGTAACATTGCTGTGTGAAATTGGTGATCTTTCTGGATGTCGGTTGTTGAAGTCTGTTGCTATGATACAGTAGCTGCGTTCCCCGGACATCAGAATCATAAATTCCACCTTCAGTTGCTTGACAAAAAACAAATGTTTTGAACTTTGTGTTGATAACGTTTAAATAATAATAATTAAGTAATAAATATTGCACATTTGATTGTGTCAATCGGTTTCTGAGACAATTCTGCTCTTCAGTGATATGCTACTTGGCCACCTTCCCATTGGGGAAAAACTCAAATGGATTCAAAATGAAGGCTTTCAGAATGGGGGCCATTTAGCAGATATAACCTAAAAGACAGGCCTTGTCACTCATTACTTGCTGGGCTGTTCGGACATGTTCGTTTTCCCTTTTGTGGTGTCCTGTGACATTTGATTGATCCTGTAGCTTGAACTGTATAAGATAGTCATTCAGCACGTTTCTTGATTTTTCTCTCTCCATTTCACTCTTTTGCTGTCTGTTTCTGGAGTAGGAACGGTTTGCGCTTCATCACTGAATCCGAGATTGGCTTGGCAGCCATTTATGTTAATAATGAGACCTACTGCAACCCCTGCTCCACTCCAGAACCTGGTGGGTTAATTATAACACATGCTTGTACAGTCATGTGATTCCCTGCTCAAAATAGTGGAAGAAAAATGAAACGGATTATGATTCTGCAACACGTTTAACCGAAATGTATTAAATGATTAACTCGGCTGTCTTTTAGAATCTACCAGAGTGAAGGCGACTATTCCTGGAGCAACGCTTTCCCAGAATACAGCTGTGGATGAGACCGTACTTCCTCCTGCGACATTAAACATTACAGCTTATGTGACCAACACGGAGCCATCTCAGAGTATGAGCAGGTCGAAACGCCACAATAGAAGTTACTTGGCAAAAATGAAGTTTGGAATACCCAGAACCTGTTTGAATTCGGCCAGCATTCACCAGCCCTCTGTATTCATTTAGATGTTTAATTAAAACCAACCCGTTCTGTTACTAAATGGTTCATTTTCCTTCCTGCCATAGCTTGTCTGTTGTAACTATCCATGCAGGTATTTATTGCTATCGAATTAGAATCCATTCCCTCTGCAGGGTGGACTTGTGCGGGGCAACGGCTGTACGCGAGACTCCAGAAAAACGGCCCGCAAGTCAGTTCAGGTCAACCAGAACAGTGCCGGGAAAGCCGAAAGCAGCCCCGGAACCACCGAACAGCTGCTCTGTGAAGATATCGGTGAGCACCGGTGAAGTAGAACAAGCTAAGAAGAAAGCAGAAGCAGCCAAGAAGAATGAGGAACGTGTGAAATGTACTCGGCCAATGAATGGCAGTGCCACGCTTAGAAAATCCCCCCAGAAACAGTCCTCACTCTCCAACTACTTCCAGCCCATCAGCAAGAAGAGGTAAAAACGTTTTGTATTTTGAACCATTACAGCGACAGGGCCGTCTTATTTTGAGCGTGTTTTACGTAGTTAACGTACCGTGATCTATTCGTTTATGGCATGCAGATAACTGTTGTTAATGCCTGGTCTTTTCACGCATCTTGTAACTGGATTTTAAACACTTAATTGTCAAGGCAGATTGAAATCCGATTGCTGTAACAGGAAATTATTTGGCTGGATGCATTGACCGTCTTAACTCGTTTCTCGTCGTTTATTCGCTCCAGCAGGCTATTAGAGGACCGAAAACAAGGAGTACTGAACAGTTTTTTTTTTCATAAGGAATAATGTCAATTGAACGAATCTGTTCCAGACCCCCAGAAGATTCACACTGTATAAGGCTTTCTATGTATTAATAGAGTTATAGTGTAGTATATAGTATATGTGCCCTTGGTTTTATGGGGTTAGATTGTGACAAATCCATCAAAAGTTTAACAAAGCATATACTTAATAATAGCTTTGTCGACCTTTTTGGTTAAAATACTGGCGAAATCAATAACATTACCACAATGTTTAATGTATGATAGTGTTAAAAATGTTATGTTATGTGAGTAATGGATTGAAAGTGACTAGTAAAAGAAATACACTTCCTGAACTATCTGCAAATGCAAACTACTAGCCTCTGAGCCTTTCTTCTCAAGAAAGTGTTTAGAGATTAACTGACCTGTCGAATCTGTTTATAATAATTCAAGACTTGTTTTCTTCCTACAGGCTGCGTGAGGACAGTGAAGAGTCTAATCTCTCCGAAGCCAAACTTTCGAGACAGGATGTGAAGGAAGACATGAGGAAAGAGACCAAGAAGGCTAATCCAGCATTGTCCCTACAAAGCATTAATACATCCAGACTAAGCTCACAACAAGCCCAAAGTCAGCATGGTGCAACACTACACTCCAGTAACAGTCTGGGTTTGGGGCCAGCAGTTGGCGAGAGTTGGGGTTCAGTCGGAAGCAATCAAGCGCAAACCAGAGATTCCAGTTATAAGAAGAAGATGAAAGAGCCAGAGCAGGACTCTGCAGCCATGGAGGATTTGGATGTTTCACTGGAAGAGCTGGAGTCGATCATGTCTGAGGATATGGATGAACCAGTGAAGCCGGCGGCTAGTAAGAAGCAGTGTTTGGATCAAGGGGGGGCCAGTACAGCCAGTAAGGGGGAGGGCCCTACATTTAGCAAGCAGACTACGGCAGAAAAACCATTAAACTTGGTTAACTCTGGGGATGAGAAAGGTTCAGGGATCAGCAATAGGAAGAACAGGACACATTCGGAATTGGATTTGGAAGAGGAGGAGAGCAGTTCACGTGAAAGATTTCCACGAGAGGATTTAAACGTCAAAGACGAGGAGGTCTCTTTCGTTGTGGTGAGTGACTCATGTTCAGTCCGCATGGGATGTTTTGGCTGGGAGTTTCATTTTAACAAAACGTAGCAGCTGATGGATCGTTTGCTCAAATGCTTTCAGGTTTTGTGAGTCTGAATGCGGAAGACTATAAATGAGTGGACCATGTTGTGATTAATTTCTAGGAGACGGAGGTGCAGAATGGCCTTAACAAACACAGCGAGGTGCCTGCAGTCAAGCAGGAAATCAAGGCAGGCAAACACAACAGGGCTTAATTGAATAAACCTTCTGTCTTTAGGTCTAAGTCTTATACTGATGCTCTGTGTGTTTTAGGGTGTAAATGGTGACCCAGACCTTCCTAGAAAACTACTGCAAGTCCAGTTCAAGTCCCTGACCGTTGGCGCCCCCTGCAGGACGAGGAGCGAGCCGGCGCAGAACCGTTCTTTCGGTGGCAAAAACTTCAAGCGCTTCCGCAAGGTCAGAGCACGTTTTTGGTAACAAGTGCATGTTAATTGTATAATTTTCTACAATTCTTAGACTTATTTTTTGTGACCATTATTTTATGAGACTGACTTTAATGTTACCCCCATTATGCCACTGCATTCCGGTTGTAGAAATCACTACATTTGAATAAATACTTTACTTTAATCTTGAGTCAAAGGAAAAATCTATAGTGATAAATGCAAACCCCTGGCATTTTGCCCTTTGGTTAGGCACCTGTTCCTGGACTTCAGGGCTTACCTAGGATTATCGGAGGCTCTGATCTGGTGGCTCATAACCGCAGCAAAAACTCTGAACTTGAAGAATGGCTGAAGGATGCAGCAGAGGTGAGTCTGGATCATCTGTGTGCTGTTTCACCCGCGTTCTGCCACTCTCACGGTCTGTCCTGGCTCCACCTGTAGTAAAGCTGTGGAAACCAGAACCAAGTCCAGCAGTCTATACCCCCCACCCCCCCCCCCCCCACCAAGGGTCAGCACCTGAAGTTTGCCTGACTCACAGTCTGTATTGTACCCTTGAGGTCTGGCCCATAGGCATTTATACCTAGACGTCGCATTAGCTGCCTCAGCCCGTTTCTGTGATACGTCGAGGCGATTGCATCAATTCTCTCACAAGGCAAGGCTGTAGAGAAATACAAGTGAACTGGGAGCTGAATTTATTCTAGTTGTTTCTAGTTGTTTTTTTTTTAAAGCAGTGTAACGATACACTCAAGGGAAATATACACTTATATTATTATAAGACGGCATATTATTAGTCTGTTGATACAATGAGGTGCAGTCTAATAAATAATATAATTCATGAAATATATATGAATTAAAATATATTAATAATATACTGCCCACAAAAAGGAAGGGCGATATTTCAAAATGAAGATGAAGCAATTTTTTTTACTTTATTAAACAAGATCATCAGAAAGGTAAATGAAAAGTGAAAGAAAGTTGTGTGATTATACAAAATGAGATTTAAACTCTATGGTGATTGAGTGGAAAGTGTTATATCTATTGGGTGAACAGAAGCAGGCTAAACTGGACCAGAGCACCCCTACATTGGCTGTTCAGTAGGGTGTACGGTCACCCAAGAGTGCCAAAACACACTGAGGGTGAAGGGGCATGGACAGGAACAGATTAACCAGCAGCCCTT
>JAYJMA010004869.1:0-12976 GCA_036873895.1 Parotocinclus cabessadecuia | reverse complement strand
GTGTGTGTGTGTGTGTGTGTGTGTGTGTGTGTGTGTGTGTGTGTGTGTGTGTGCGTGCGTGCGTGCGTGTGTGTGCGCACAATGTGTAAACGTCCAGACTGGATCGCGTCACTTAAATGGAGCTGGGGAATGTCTGATGGGCCAACACTTCTGGCTCAGGGCCTTGAAACACGACTGATGGTTTCATAAATCAGGCCTGTGTAACTCCTCCCCTGGCCTGCATATGGCACTGAGTTTTGCCTGCCTTCGTCAACTCCCCCTCACATCTGTAGACTAGAACGACCCACAGCAGAAGGACCACCACTGCCAAGGACTCCTATACACCATAATGTGCTGTAATAAAGATCCCTGCGTTTGATGAGATGCAGATATGGAAAAACCCTTAATGAGAAAGGGCTTTTATGGGACTCTTACAGGTTATTATTCAACTAAAGTGAAAACCTTAAATATTTTCTTGGTATCTGCCAAACCCAGACCTACTATATGGTAAAGTGTGATTATTTATTCCTGAGAATGGCTTTCCAAATGTATTAAGGCTCAGTGGAACCCCTATCCATAAAGTGCTGACATTTGTGCTTACAGTGCCAGTTTGTGAGGATTCCAACAAAGACTGGTCACTTTATTAAGCACACCTCCTTGTTGATATACTCATTGTCCATTTGATCCATTCCACCAGCCGTATAGAAGTACAATGTAGCGTTAGTCTTTACTCTGTTGTTTAATGGTCAGGAACAGCACAGATCAGGTACTATTTGGGTCATTATTGGGTCACTATTTTGATCATTATCAGCACTGCAGTAACCCTGATGTGGTGGTGTGTTATTGCTGGTAACGATGGATCAGATACAGCAGTGCTGTACTCCAGTTTTCTCCCGCAGTCCAAAGACATGCATGTTAGGTTAATTGTTGTTTCTAAAGTGGCCCTTAGTGCTGGGCCACGACCTCGTGTGGATTAAGTGGAAGATAATGGATGAGTAAAGAGTAAGAGAGTATCAAACTATAGAGAAGCAGGACTAAAGTCCTACAAAGTGCATCTACTTGATAAGCGGTACTGATAAAAGGGACAGTGTGTGTAGAAACAAGGTTGCATCTCATGACAGCACCTTCAGTGGCAATTGTATTGCTAGTGTTTGCCAATGAATGTTGACAATGGATGGGTCTAAAATGAAAGATCTTTCAATAAGAACATATTTTACAGTTACAGTAAAAGCACAGTGGTGCAGCAGGTAGTGTCCTTCATCTCCAGTTTTGAACCCTGAACTGTAGCCAATGATTATGTTTGCTTCATATCCTCCAGTGATTTCTTTGTTATACGTGTCCGCAAGGTTTTTGTCCCACGTCACCATAATATGTTGGATAGGTCCTGGGCACACCTTTGCATATTAGGTTTGAACATACTGATATTTCACAGTTGTGAGGAATTAATCCTGTGGCCCAATTCTAACCTTTCTAACCTTGATATGATCAGCAATACAGCTTGTGCCAGGTTTAATAACTTGCTATTCACACATACTGTTTTTGAGCACACATTTCCATAATGAGGTCCAGAAGGGACAGTGAGGTCACCTTTAAAAGACGCCACAATACCTCCGGTGCCACGAGGAGGAGAAGAGGGGATCATTTGAATCGCATTGCTGGACACGTTTTTGCCAACATTTTAACCTTTATGTCTAAATCACATTTTAAAATGCAGTAATGGGAGTAATGGAAAAGTCATTTGTGGCGTCTGAATTTCTGTTCAAAGTCAAATTGTTATGAATTAGCACTGCTTAAAAGACAGTCATGTCATGGTGCCTTGTCGTCATATTTTTCCAGTCAGTGTGTCCTATGTCCTATAGTGTATGTGCAGTTTTGTATAAATAGAATTTTGTGTTCGATGCTAAATGGCTGACAGCAACAAGTTTTTTTTTTCCTTTTAACTGATTGTTGTTTTTATATTTTTCTTGGCTCCAGAGATGATCAAAATCACGCTATCGGTCACAAAGCTGGTGAAACTGGCTGCGCTAAATCATGTTTCGCAACAGTGGTTAAATTGCAATCCAAACACCACAAATTAGAATTTCACACATCAAGAACTGGTTTTTGGGTATGACTGTATTGTTTGAGTTTAATCTAGCCGACGCCATAACTAATTCCTCTTGTTTAATCAATTGGTCTTGGTCTTTAAGCACACTTAACAGTATGAGATGTAGCTCCAGCTTGGAATGAAGGAACGGGGACCTGCCAACATTTAGGGGACTAGGCTGATCACCCCTGTTTTGGGTTTTAGCCATTGTTTGAGAATGGCACCAAAAACATACTGGCACTCCAAACAAAACAAACAACGGTGAAGGCTCATTGGAACAGTGATGGCTCATTGGAACCTCATTAAATGCTCATTTGAGAGAGCAAATGCTCGCTGGAAGCTGACAGACAGCATCGCGAACATTGGAGCTTTGGTACAGTAAATGCACTTTGGAGGCTTATTGAGACAAATGTGGCTCGTCTGAGATTCACCAAGACAGCGATGGCTCATTTGAGACTGATTAAGCCGGAACAGTAAGGATTCACTGGAAGCTGATTGAGATAGTGTTTGGCTGTTGGGGGTTCACTGGGACAGTGGTGGCTCATTGGTGGCTCATTGGTGTCTAAGACAGTGGAGGCTTGCTGGAGGTTTTATTGGGACAGTGTTGGACCATTGGAGACTCACTGAGACAATGGTGGATCACTGCTGATTCACTGCCATAGTGAAAGCTCATTGGAGAATGATTAAGAAAGCAAAGGCTCACTGGAGGTTTACTGGGCCAGTGGTGGGCCACTGGAGACTCATTGTAAAAGTGAGGGCACATTGGAGACTGATTAAGACAGCAAAGACTCTGTGAAGGCTGATTGAGACAGCATTTCATTATTGGAGGCTTACTGGAACAGTGGATGGTCTTTGGAAGCCATCTGAGACAACGATGGATGATTGGAGGCTCACTTGGACACTGGTGGCTCATTGGAGACTCACAAAGACAGTGGCTCTCTCAAGGCTTACTGGGACAGTGTTTGATCATTTGAGGCTCATTCAGAGGAGCAGTGGATCACTGGAGGCTCAGTGGGACAGTGGTGGCTCATTTGAAGTTCTCTGTCATAGTGAAGGATCATTGGAGATTTATATTAAGGGAGTGGAGGCTCACTGGAATATACATCAGTGGTTATTGCTGTGGACTACTAACCAGTAGGTCCATGTAGCTCTAGCACCAAGCTGCTACTGTTGGGCTTTAAGCAAGGCTCTATACTTAATTGCTCAGTTTAGTTTGAAGTCTCTCAGTAAGGACGTCAAAGATGTTCAGATTGCAAAAGAAGTTCCGATTACACTGTTCACAAAAAATAGGGCGTATTTCAAAATGATATATCCCATCATGAAATATCCCCTATTTTTTGTGAGCAGTGTACATACTAAAGGTCTGCGGAATGCAAGTTGTTCTTCATCACTTTTCTTTCTTTTTGATTGTGCTGGATTCCATAAATGAGATCTTTATTAGAAGGCACTCATTCAATGAAGGTATAAATCCCAGGCTAAGGAAAAGAATATTTTAAATAAGAGCTTAATCTAATTTACTAACATTATTAGACATACAATACACAGCTAAAAGTTTGTGGACACCTGACACCCCAACACCACATCCAAACCCATGTGCATTAATAAAGAACTGGCCCGCCTTTGTGCAAATCTCCACTCTTCTGTAAAGGCTTTCCACTAGATCTTGGAACTTGAATGCACTGATTTAGTTCTATTCAGGCACAAAAGCATTAGCGAGGTGAAAAGGCCAAATTTAGGGTTGGCATTCCAGTTCTTCTTTAAGGATAGGGATCAGGTGAAGGAGAGTTAAGTTCTTCCACACAAAGGCAGCAATAATCTCCATATGGATCTCATTTTGTTCATAAATTCCTCAAATTATCACAAAAATGTTGAAAATACAGAGTGTAGAATATCACTGTGTTCTTAACGTGCTTTCCATTTGCTGTGACCAATGGGCAAAAAAACAGCCCCAAACGTTTATTCCTAACCCAGATGTGTGATTTATTCCTTGCAAGATGCATTTCTACAGCTCAAGGGTCCTGTCGCAGTGTGCTTTATATAACTACAGCCAGCATGCATCTCGGCTCTGATGTGTAACCTATTTGAAAAGAAGTATGCATATCATGCCCATCCATCCATCCTCCACTTAATCCACATGGGGTCACGGGCCAGCCGGCTAGCCGGCAACTCTGGGCGCAAGGGCAGGAACAACCCTAGACGGGGTGTCAATCCACACACATGTTCAGTCACACACTAAGGGCCACTTTAGAAACACCATTTAACCTAACGCGCTAACGGAAAGGATTTCTACAAAGGTATGGAGTGTACCTGTGGGAATATAAGTTCATTCAGCCAGAAGAGCATTTGTGATGACGATCAGGATGTCGTCAGGGCTCTTCTACACCAAACTCACCCAACGATACCTTTAAGACCCTTGTTTCCACAATGTTGAAAGCATGAAACTGTCAAAATGTCTTGTTATGCTTAAGCATTAAAATTTCCCTTTACTGGAACTATTTGGTCTAGGCCAACCCCTGAAAAACAGCCACATTTCATTATCAGTCCTCCACCAAACTTTACAGTTGGCATCTTTTTTAATAATACCGCTCATCACAGCTGATCGTGGAATATCTAGGGAAGAAACTGACTTGTTGTAACAGTAGCATCCGATCACCACCCCATACTCGGATTCACTGAGCTCGTTTGAAAAAAACCTGTTCATTCACAAATCTTTGTAAAAACAGACTGCATGGTTAGGTGCCTGATTTTATAAAACTGTCACAAACAACGTTTGAACCTGAACTCAACGCTTAAGAATTACGTCCCAATACTTTTGCCCATATAGTGTGATGCCATATTTAATATGCTCCAGATGGTATTCCAAGTCATATATTGCTGAACTGATTTTTGTACCCATGCATTGTAGCTACACCTTCTTCCAAGTAGTGGCTATAAATCAGTGTTGTGGGTGCACTCTAAAAACTAATGGCGTAGGGTGGTGTAGTAACTAATGTGGCCAAAAACCAAGCGTAAAATCATTACGTCCACATAATGTCAGCGTAAAAACCCAATATGAATACTTACGAGTAGGGTGTGGGCTGAGTACATGTTTTCACACAGAGGTAACTACAGAATGGTCCGTGCTGACAACGCGTTAGGAATTCAAAGCATGCACAAATGGTGTGGCCAAGCCTGGTCATCCATCTTTCTTCTCCTTCTGCAGGCTAGAGCAGCAATTCTCAGAGCCTCAGGTGGTCATCCATACCTATTAACGAAAAGAGAGGGAAGTTGTTAGATATACATCACTGAGATCTGTTTAAAAAACTGTTCTGGCATGACGCACATACTTTAAATCAAGCCCCCCAGAGCTGAAAGAATATAGGTTGGCATAGAATTCTCAGTGTGTGGAATAAGTCTGGAAGAAACTCTTACACGCCCAACATCTGTGGCTAACTAGCCAAAGAATTCAAGCCGACTGTTCCACCAGCATGAGGTGCCCATTTGTTTTAATCCAGAATTACTAGTTTGATCCAGGGGTTCCTCTGCTTTGCCAAAGATTTTGGACTGGTAGTGCCAAGCGTTTTACCCAGTAAGTCTTCTGTTCCTCCATGCCTAAGCTTTGGGCAGGCCTGTTTATGCAAAGAGATCTTACACTCAGAGCAATTCTTAAAACGGCGCTTAATCCAGAATTCACTATGCTTAACCCGGAATCCAAGTGCTTCCTGGAAGCCAGTGCATTGCGGAGCCCTAAAACCAAGTTCCAGATGCTTCGACTTGAATTGTACTGTACTATTTTACACAGACGTGTGAGCAAAATGAGCTGAATTAACATTTTACACTGAAAGTATGCAACAAATCTAGTCTTTAATTTTAAAGATATTCTATAAAAAGGTGGCATATATTTCATTTCAACATCGTATAAGTATGTTTATGTTAAATGAAACATCGGATATGTTACACAAGGAACATATTCAATATGCCAATGGTGACTGGTTGTCAACAGCAGAACGCCCTGACATGTAACGGGCGCCATGACAACAAATATCCTTCTGTCTGGCTTTATCAAGTCTCCAAATAACAAGAAGAAAGACTATACAGTACTGACATCTAACCACAAACACAAGTGGCTGAAGTTCATCGGTTGTGATATCTAGCAACAAACACTTCAAAGTGTGTTTGGTGTAACCAAGTATAATTACACAAAACTGCCAACTGTTAAGTGTAATGGTGGATTTGTGATGTAGGGCTGTCTTCCCTTCCAATAAACAAAGTAATCCTGTCCGGATTACATGGCATCATAAGGTATGAGAGTTGAAATCTGACCGTCTCCACCTGGACACAATTGGGTTTTTACATCTTCCGGGAAGACAATGATCCAAGACATCCCTCCAAAGCACAAAAAATTGCTTAGTGACCACACGAACAAGCACCGGACATGGCAATCTCAGTCTTCTGAAAGCTGGCGTACTGAAAGCCTGTGGGGTGAGCCGAGGTGGCCTCTATTTCACCTTGTAGTTAAAACCCCAATGAAACAGGAAGCCATGGATAACCGGCTACAGTAAACCAGCTGTAATGCGATATGGCTGGGGGAAATGGGCATCCACACACAGATGCCAGGTTAAGAGAGGACGGTTTTCGTTCATTTTCAAAAGGCAAATCTTTCGTTTCCTTTTGTCCCCTTTCTCAGCTGACTCGGTGTGGATAAGTCGTCATTTTCGTTGCTGCCAAGGTACACAGAAATAAACGTAAAACTCCATCATAAAAATCAGCCATAAAAACATAAAGTAAGGAATAAACCATGCCGTAGGTGATATAATATGTGAAAAGTTCCAGTGGAATCAACTTTATGATCCCATGATGTTCATTCCAGCACAAAGCAATCGCCGAGCTGTGATTCATTTAAAGCACTGCAGCTGTATGTAGACATATATAATATTTGATTTTAATGTTATAACACCGTTTATCCAGGGAACAAACTTACATATGAGCTGTTTGGGTCCTAATACCTACACTGGTACCTGCTGGAGGACATAAGAACATTCAGTGGCTCACTTTACTGGACTAAATAACACAAAAAGACTCATTCATACTATAATATAAGATATGTATTATACACTTCTAATCAGCCGATAACACAACAGCAGCTCAATGCATTTAGTCATGTAGGCACGGTCAAGTTCAAATCAAGAATCAGAACGGAAAGAAAGGTAATGTAAGTGACTTTGAACATGGTTACCATGATCATGGTTACTTACTGGTGCTAGACAGGTTGGTCTGATTATTATACAAACTGCTGATCCTCTGGGGGTTTGTATGCTCAGACAGCTCTAAGACTTGCAGAAATAGTCCAAAAAAAGAGAAGCAGCTGTTCTCTGGGCAAAAATGCCTCAGTGCCAGAGGGAGGTGGAGAACTTCCAGAGTGATTTCAGATTTAAAAAAGGCAACAAGTCACTCAGATAAGCACTCATCACAGCCGAAGTATGCAATAGATCATCTCTGCCCAACTGCCCAAGAAAGCTTGGTGCCTTTTTGAGTCTTGGCCTTCCCAAGGTTTTTGGTTCACATTTAGGGAGATTTTACTTTCCTTGCCACTGTCACTATAGGTTTGTTCTATTAAAGAGCAGTTTTTAGAGAATTCTCTGTTTTTAACAGAAATCAATCTGATTTTGACTTATCCATTGTCATGCGCAAGCAAAACAACTATATAAAGTTCTGAAACTTTACCGCCCTACGCTAGTGGATCATTGGGAAGCTTTGCTCATACCGAAAACTAGTTCATGCATTTTCCCCAGAAGCTTTAAGAAGCATTTCAGTTTGGCATTGCAAAAGGTTAACATCTAACATGTGACCTGATAAGAGGCGCCTAAACTTTCGCATAAAATTAGGCCTATGTACAGGGATGGACGTCTAATGTGCAAGAAATTCACGCCTGTTCGCTTGAACGTTCTCGATCTTAAAAAATATACAGGGGTGATTTTACGATAAGAGCTTTGGAGGTGCCGAGCACCCAACGAGACCAGCCCCCCTAACCCTTTTTTTATTTATGACTGAAAAAAAAAGCTAAAAAGCTACCACTAATGCAGAGCCTGTGCATCACAAAACCACCACTTGGATCATTTGGCCATTTCAATATTATGTTAAACCATCCACTTTCTATGGTATTTTATGGTTTTTTTCAATTTAGGGATAAGCTTCAACTTCAACTTCAACAATTTTTTTGTTGTTCTTATATTTTTGGGGGTGCTGGGACTCAAAAGTGGCAGAAAATGGCAGAAAACCAGTACAGGTGAACCCTTGCGACACCTGCTGAAAGATATAGAGAATAAAGAGTTGCAGTCTTGAAATCAGAAAAGCTGGACGTTCCTTTCGATTAGTACTGTGTAAGGGTGTCAAATTTTATAACAGATACAACGGTGACTGCTTACTGTAATAAAATGTTTCATACTGTGTTCACATTAATATTAATTACTTTATTATCTTCCACTTAATCAACATGGGGTGCCGGGCACAGGGCACACACATGCACACACACATTCACACACTAAGGACCACTTTAGAGACACAAATGAACCTAACCTAACACGCATGTCTTTTGACTGTTTGAGGAAACCGGAGTACCCAGAGTAAACCCACGCAGACACAGGGAGGACATGCCGACTCCACACTAAAGGACCCAGGCCGCTCCACCCTGGGATTGGGACCTTCTCCACCCATGGGACCTTCTCGCATTAATTCAAAATAAAACACTATGTGCAAAGTGTCTGTTAAGATCCTGTTTCACAGTCTGTGACGCGACCGTTAAACGGCGGACACCTGGAGTCCTCGAGTAAGGAAATGTTGTTGGGTTTTTTCCCCACGTTGCGCTGCTGTCGATTTCGCGTACATTTATACACGCACACTGAGTCGGCGGTGATGCTGATGTTCTTCAGGCTGAGCGCGCGGCTCCGCTCTCTCCCACACTGGGCGCTGCGTGACGTCACAGAGCTGGCTGGGCTCGGCTGTGCTCGGCGCTCCGCACGGCAGGATCGGGAATAATGCTGCTCT
Organism: Parotocinclus cabessadecuia; assembly: GCA_036873895.1. Taxonomy (NCBI): domain Eukaryota; kingdom Metazoa; phylum Chordata; class Actinopteri; order Siluriformes; family Loricariidae; genus Parotocinclus; species Parotocinclus cabessadecuia. Next base: position 3,888 of record JAYJMA010004869.1, on the reverse strand, counting down.
CTGCGCCGCCAAGGACAGGAACCAGCCCGTACACCGGCTATCCTCAGCGTCCCGGCAAAAAGGTAAACCACACCGATCCGCGCGGCGCGTCTGGAGCCGTTAAACGTTCGGTTAGAGAACCGCTGGTCTCCACGGGACCCGGGATTTGACTGGGCGAGCGCGAGCTGCAGTGTCCTTGAAAGTGAAGCGCAGGAGAAGCGAAGTGGATTCGACTCGGGATAGTATAAGCGCTGGTCATGTAGCGGCTGTTCAGCCGGGACGCGCAGCAAACTCAGAGCGGGATAGAGGCGGAAAAGCTTCGGTTCGAATCGTCGTAGTCTCGGTTCGAGCTGTTGGTGAAGTTGGGGAAGTGTTAAAGGTTGGTAATTGCTGGCGGCCGGTTTTTACAGGGAAACGGCAACGGCGCGTCACATCCAAGCGTTCAGCTAATCAATCAGGATACTTTACTGATGCACGAACTACAGCACTCCCTCTCTCTAAATCTCTATATCATTATATCTCATATATCTCCAAATCTCTATACCATTATATATTATACCACTATAATTACCTCCACAACTAGAATTACCCATGCTTTTACTCTAGCATATGTTTTTTTCTATGCTGCCTTACAATAACTATTGATCATCTAGTTAATCAGGATGCTTGACTCATGCATTTCTCACCTATGCCAGTAGAATTAATGTATAACTTTACTGCAATGCAAGGTTTTTCCTATACATGAGGATTTTAATGGTAGTTCATGAGCCGTGGTTCAACTAATCGACCAGGACCCTTTAACTGTTGCCCAAATACATGACCAAAATGATTTATGTCACTCTAATCTCCTTTATTCTTTTAATTCTGTAGATTTGTACAATACTGTATGCCCTTGGTATGCTCTAATGTTGGAGTTTTACACCAAGTCTAAATTTTAAAGGGTAGTTTAGGATAACTATGACTAATCACTTACTGGTGCATGAACTCCAGCACTATAATTTTGAATATTAAGACCCCTCAGCTGTAGATATCGCTGGAGTTCCACGTGCTAGTGGTGTTTATTATACAGTAAGGTTTTACTATGAGGTGTTAGTGCTTGTCTGAGGTTTAGTTTATCAGTAAGGGTGCTTTACTGATGTATAAGATGTGCTGCTCGCAAACATTAGGGGCTATTTCATGGAACATGAAACATTCCCAAAGCTTTTACTATTCCCTATGATTTTATGAAAACACTCGAGGGTTTCTATGACCCTTTATGAGAATGGCCCAGTGTCCCAACGCCTGTCTGTACGCCTGCACCCTGTATTCTGAGGGGAAATATACTGCAGCCTGACAGCCCTGATCAGGAAAACAGTGAAAACACACAAGAGTGTGTACAAGAAAACAAATCATTGTAATTCCCCTTATCGCTATTGGTGCACTCTTGTGCTCTGTGTTGCCGGTAAGGCACTGGCTCTCCCACAAGCCTGTCTGGGATTAAGCGGTTATGAAAATAAATGAATTAACAGGTCCCTATGATTTTAGAATGGCTTACTTTATATATATGGGTTTATTATGGTTGTAGTTTGTCGATAGTGCTGTACGAAAGCTACGGATGACCTATTTAGTTCTACAATTACAGACTGGAGTCCATCGGATTCTCTGCATACTTTAAATATCCCTTCTTCTCTGTTTTGTGATGGTCAGGACCACCACAGGTCCCGTTTGGGTGGTGGATCGTTCTCAGCACTCTAGCAACCCTCAGGAGGTGGTGGTGGTGGTGGTGGTGTTAGTGTGTGTCATGCTGGTATGAGTGGATCAGACACAACAGTGATGCTGGACTTTTTTGTCACTGCTGGACAGAAAATAATCCACCGATAAATGACCATAAACATTTCCTTTGGGTTTATTATCAATGTTTTGAAAAAATCAGATATGATGCTTTGAGTTTAAGTTAATCCTACTTGCTTCGGTGAGTAATTTATTGAGTCTGCATTTGTAACGGCTTTTCTGTTGTAAATTGTAGGTTTTTTCTTCAATTAGAAATGAATTTGTACTTTTTGCTTGGGGCGAACTGCTATGCTATAATGGTTTTATGCTATGGCCGTTTCGTTGTTGACACTGATGACATTACTGTGGGAGAAATCCAGTTTAATGCTCGTCAGAGCAAAAGTCTCCCAGATATACAGATAATGAAAATATAACCACGTGCTCGCGAATCACCTCTGTTGTACCGAAAGGGTTTTGAGATAAACCTGTATCTACCAAGTACAAGCGGCCGATGGTAAACGTGCGTCGTCCTTAGTTTGGGACGTACGCCAAACCTCTGTACCTGACGAATATGACGAGTTGTTTGTTAAAGATGAGGCGGCGTAGTAGTGCTGAGCAGCTGTTTTGCACTTGGGCACGATGTACCGTGCTGCATGATCGGTGCAGTGCTGAACGCCCTGGCAAGGTCATCCTCCTCCCAGCTAAGGATAGCCTTAATCTGCGAACTGAAACCTGTGGGATTCAGCGTTATTAGCTTTATTGCTTAAAGACACTGGTATTAAACGGCTTGCGTTTCGAGAAAGTCGTCGATAAGGGGTCCGCCAACTCTCCTGACACAATCTAGTTATGCCGTGTCTATAGTTCATGTGTGTTAATGTAACCTTTAAATAACCTTTAAATAGTACATTTTCGAGGAATGCTCCCATTGTAACGCAACTCGGACGAATTACGTTTGGCCGGTGATTCATCCTGCATTTATTAACCTTTGTTTCGACCGGAAGTCTCCGGCGCTTGTTAACCCGGAGGAAGGACGGTCATTTGTACGGCTTATCACGTCGCACCATCGTGGCTACCTGAGATAGCAGATGCTGTAGGTTCGTAAGAATGCACCAGCTGTAGCTTTAAGGACATCACTCTGCCTGTCATCGCAACAGCAGCATCTGTGCAACTATAACTGTGAGATATGGAGCTATAAAGTCTGTGCAGGTTGACAACCTGTCCAGGTTCGCTCATGCCAGAGATCTCCGGCTTGGCTAGTCTGAAATGTACACCGGAAGTAACCTGACGAGGGAGTACCTTTAACGAGTAAATATATATGGAGGTTACATTTTTTTTTTAAGAACTATACTCTGAAAATCGGGTAAATCAAATGGATTGAGCAGAATCCAGACCAAAAGAGAACGTTTCTAAAGCGGATACAAATAAATAAATAAATAAATACGCCTGACTCATTAACCAGACTAAGGACATTAAATCAATTTTCTACAGATCCTGGAGAAAAAAAAACAGCAGCTCCCGAGGAGCCGCAGACTCGGCTTGCGGTTTGAAGGTCAGGTGTTGAGGTTACGGCTACCTGTGATGGACTAGCATCTTAACCATATAACGCAAGCTCATAAAATGGGAAAAATCATTTCAGTGATTCTCATTTCTAACAAATGTGAGTCAAACCAACAACACATTCTCCTTGTGCTGAGAAAAGTCCAGAAAATCTTTGTATAAAAGAAGCCCAGAAATAGCTGTTGATGCTTGTCAAAAATGACACACTACACATTAAACACTTTTGATGAGATGGCGATGAGTAGAGATCTCACCAAAACCGTTCTTAAGATGCAATCACTGTAGAAACTGGACATCTTGTAGCATAACACAGTGTTTTACCTTAAGTTCAACAATAATCTCTGGCTTTAGATTCGAAAATCGAATGTGCCAAAAGCTCCTGGTCTATTGGGAACTGAGCTCTTGCCTGCACCAGGACTCTCTTACTGTCTCAAGTGTCCGACCCTCCTCGTCATGCAGGAAACCCCCAGCTGTTTCATACCAGCAAGAGGTCTTTTTACTCAGGTCTGATTCCTGATATACTAAGGGATGTTGGTGTGATCCTGAGTTCCGTCTTGCCAGAGGCTCCCGAGTTCCCCAGGAGTCTGCGACACGTCACAATGA
>JAYJMA010004849.1:0-12977 GCA_036873895.1 Parotocinclus cabessadecuia | reverse complement strand
AAGGACATAAAGTATCTTTTTGTTTGTTTTCAGATTACATTTACTAACATGGTGTCCGTAGATGAACGGCTCATCTACAGACCACATCCAGAAGACCCAGAAAAGTAAGACTTGTATTTAATATTCTGAGGGTAAAATTGTACAAGGCTGTCTGCTTAAAGTAATGACTGAATTTAGTTCTAAATTTCCGGCCTGTCATATAACTTATAACCCCAAATTAGAGTTGGGACAGTTTTTGTCTGATCAAAACTTAATTTAATTTGTTAATATAATATCAGTTTCTGCTTTTTACGCCTTCCACACTGTCTAAAATAAGTTGGGATGGTAAAGCAATTTCCACTTTGTAATGTTGACATATATTTTCATTTAAAATTTCTCGTTTCTTCAAGCTCGTCTTATGGGCTCATTTTGTTTTTTGTAATTTATCATCCATGTCTTCATAAATTGTGCAGCATGTGATTTTGCATCGTCTTGTTGAAAAACTGTGAGAGGTCCCCATTTGTCTGATGATACCTCCAGTGAGGCTGATGTCGCTTCTGGGCATGGTTAAGACTTCTTTTTGGCACATAACACTGTATGGTAGTGCTTGATAAAGAGTGACAGATCTTACTGCAGAGCCATCTGAGGGACTGGAGATCCCAGGTGTTCAGTTCTGAGAATATTTGACAAACTAGAGGTTCTCTGCCCAGATGTGCTCCTCAAATGCTGAGCCTTTCTTTTATCTTGCTTTTGTACTAATTAATTAATTGAATTTGTTTGAGTTATATGTTTCCATAAGCTAGATTGTTTATCTACTAGACAGGAATTGGTTTACTGGTCAAACAACTGAATAGTAGTCCGATGACAACAAAAGACAGAAAAACAAATGCCATAAAAAATACCTCCCCTTTATTATTCTGGTATTTTTGCTGGACACCAGTTCAAAACCATCATGTTTTTAGAAAGTAACGATCATGGATTTCCTGTTTATTTCATGTCATAGGACTGTGCTGACCCAGGAGGCCATCATCTCTGTAAAGGGAGTCAGTCTGAGCAGCTACATGGAGGGACTTATGGCAAGCACTATCTCCTCTAATGCTGGAAAAGTAAGATGATTCACTTCACACCAAACAAGCATGGTGTCATGTCAAATCTGGAAATTTATGCAATAAAGTCTGGCAGTACTGTATAGTTTGATAAACGATACTCTTCCTCAAAAAAGGCTGGGTTTTGTATGTAAGTATGTAAGATTAGGCTACTTCACTTCAAAAGATTAACTTCTTATAACTATTTTAGGGTGTTCACACTAGGCAAACTGTACTGTGTTAAAGTACATGCACTGTAGTTGGGACGTTGTGTAAAACATAAGTAAAAACAGAATATGATGATTTGCAGCTCTTTTTCAGCACACATTCAAATGATTACACTACAAAGGCTACAAACCGTTATTGTTTTTTGGTTTTTTTGCACGTATTCACTCACTCTGAATTTGATACCTGAACCATGTTCCAAAAAAAGTGTTACATCACCTTCCCTTTTAACACTCAATAAGCGTTTGGGAACTGAGGACACTAATTGTTGAAGCTTTGTAGGTGGAATTCTTTCACAGTTTTTATTTGATGTGCAACTTCAGTTGCTCAACATTTCAGGCTCTCCATTACGTATTTTTCCATTTTCAATGGAAGACCGGTCTAGACTGCAGATAGGCCAGTCTAGTACCTGCACTCTATTACTACGAAGCCACGCTGTTGTAAACGTGCAGAATGTGTCCTGGATGGCATAGCATATGTTGCGCCAAAACCTGTATGTACCTTTTTAAGCATTAATGGATGCTTTACAGATGTGCATAAACCATACTATCAGAGATGCTGGCTTTTGAACTTTGCGCTGATAACAATCTGCATATGGAAACCTTTAGAGTTGGCCTTGGTGACACTTTGCGTCAGTCCATCTCAGATGAGCCAGCAGTTATCCTAAAATCTTTGTCCTTATATTAAGATATATGGCCATTTGCAAAGTTTTTTACAAAACCTGTGCAAGAAACAAATGTTAAGTGTAACAGGGTTTAGTCAATTAAAAAATATACTGCAGGATAGTTTGGTTTCTGCAGAGGTTGGGTTAAATCCTCTTTAGGAAATCAATGAAACAGAAACCAACTTGACACACAGACATAGTAGTGCACATGAGAAATGCAGTACAGAGGCATGCTTAATGAACTGATAACAGACAGGCAAACCAGTCAGAAGGTCCTTGGTGCTACAGTACCTTGGAAGCTATTACTTATGTTACAAAATATATAGATTTTATAGATATATAGAATATAATAGAATATAGAATATATAGATTTTTTTTTCCATTTAATTTTTTTTAATGGGGCTCCCACTATTTAAACTATTTTACAGAATGAAGTACAATTTGGTTCATCTGTATATAAACTAAAGTGCAGTGGAAAGACTTTCAAGCTCAGGGGCCCCAGTGTTACAATATTCTTACGTGGCCTCTGGTCATTATATACTGAGGTGTGTTTTTCTATGTTTCTCTCTTCAGGGTCGTGAAGCAATGGAGTGGGTTATTAGACGTTTAAATGCAGAGATAGAGGAGCTGGCCATCACAGCGAGGGGTACTATTCGGCCCTCCATGGCTGCAGCTGTCACGGAAAAATGAACTTTGTCTTTACATTCACTGTTCTCGTTCATTCGAGGAATTTTCTCAATGTCATTTTTACATGCCAGCATTGAGCCTCAGTGGTTGTCACGCCTCCTCCTCTTTCTTTTTAAAAAAAAAAATTCAACATTTGTTTTCCCATATGTGGCACTAAGGTCTCTTTCATAGACTCTATATTAGAGGATAGGGGGGGGACACGAAATCACGGGTCTGTCTCTGTGGCGATTGTATTAAAAAGCCATGAACAGGTACTGTATTTATGTACCTGTTTGGTTTGGCTCACTGTCTTTATCGCTAAGTCAGGCAGGTTCTGTTTTGAGTTTCCATTGAATTATCAGACCAGGAAGCTATGGTTGTTCTCACGCTAGGTAATCTGTACTGTGTCTGGTTCTTAACCAGAACTGTTTTTGCAACACACCTGAAGAGGAAAATGACATAAACAGGCTCAGCACAGAGCTGTCATGCTCTGGCACAGTATAAGGCAGCCGGCTATAGTGTGAGTTTTTCTTGCCCTTTCTTTGTTTTTAAAACGATGTACTTTAAATCCAAACACATAATGAAGACATTTATACCATGACTTAGTGATGGTATAAATTGGTACAGGTAACACCAAGTGGTGGCCTTCAGCTGGAAGTGGACACAAAGTGCTGCTTAAAATAAGTTTTTAGATTTGTGGTCAGATTTGAACTCTGGCTCTTCTGTTTCCTGGATATCTTCTCAGCCATCAAGGTATGCTTCACTTAACGCCCATGCGTTCTGTGGAATTGTGAGTTGACATTGGATACTGTAGCAGTATTGACTTAGTCGCCTAGGTTCCGTATAAAAACAGTAATGTTGTTACATCCTCCCATCCTCAGCATCTGTCTTTATCAATATGGTGCTGAGAAGGAGCATCACACCAGTCAGTTGGCTCAAGGCCATGCATAAACACATGCTGCTTTTGCTATTCTTTTGCCAACTCAACTGGCTGCATGCTGATCAGAACAGTGACATCAGAATCAGCAGCGCTAAGTGCTTGTGTCTCTACTGTGTGTTTAATAAAGCCTTCTACACCACAGTTTGCACAACACCCTGGTTTGCATATCCTCCCTGTGTTCATATGCGTTTACTTCACATTTCCTCCCACATTCCAAATACATGCCTAAGTTACTTGGTAACTATAAAGTGCCTGACATTTGTAGATTATCATTGTAAGTTGATCCTGTCAAGAATAATCATTGCCGATGCTGATTGCAATCCACAGATATGTGTGAGTGGATATTTGTCTGAGTGGGCGTTATGAGGCGCATACCTGTGTTATTATCTCTGAGGCCAAATCATGATGTCAGGACATTTGAGAGCTTTGTAAAATCAATAAAAGTTCTGTATGCTGCAGTAGCAGTAGGAGAAATATTTATTTATTTATATAACAGCTGGTGCTATTGTATACAGTAATGATTTGTGCATCCAGTTTATGGGACTTGTGGGTGTTTTGAAAGTTAAAAGCATACATGCACTTGAATTGTAACTATAATGATTTCTTTTCCCTTTCATTTAAAATAAAGTGGGCCACAAAGATTATGGCATCTTCATGATTTATATTCCTGCTTATATTATTTCCAAGGTTGTGTTGTACCTAATGGTATAGATTGTTAAAAACACATTTTATGGTTGTTGTAAACTAGTGTTTACTTACATGAAACATTAAAACATGCGATAGAAAAACTTGAGCTCATGCAGGCTCAAGATCTTTGTTTTTCTATGAGAAATCCTAAAATCATGATGTTAATGCAATGAAATAAAAACTTTAACTATATTGCCAGTTTGTGCATTCTTACAATAATTTGGAACATCTTATTTTGATTTGGAACATTTCCTGTTTGTTAATGTAGTATTTAGAGTAGGGGTTCTCAACCTTTTTGCATGTTGTGACCCAAACCAACCCCAACCATCCCAAGGGTCAGCAACTGAATAACACTACTACAAGGTACTAAGAAGGATAAGGCACAAATCGGGAAGATGAGAGTGAATGACGCTACCACTTATTTGCAGACGTTATGCAACGTCTGTAACATCATTCAGCGTAACCAGTTTGGTGGTGGGTCAGTTATGGTCTAGGGAGGCATATCCCATACAGGTTAGGAAAATGGCACCCAGCCTGCTAATAGGTATCAAGATGAAATCCTTGGACCCTTTGTCAGACCCTGTGTGGGTCCTTGGTTCAGTCTGGTACATTTAAATGTGTGTGGACACGTGTGGTCATGTCGACAGCTTGCAGGCAGTTCTTGAAGGATGAAGGAATACCATTGTCCCCTCAACCCCCCATTAGTGAAAGAAGTAGTCAAAAATGTAAAAAAGAGCTGCTTTCTGTGGGAAATTTGACAAACTACTATCACAATCTGCCAGGTGGTTATAAAATTTATCTGCATGTACTGGTACTCTGGTTTTAGCTGGTCAGGATTAGCCAACCTCCAGACTTCATCTTTATTCGCTCCATAGGCTAGGTACACTTCATACAGAATGAAAATACACTACTCACAAAAATTAGGGGATATTTCAAAATGAATATGAAGCAATAAAAAAAGAAGCGTTTAATTTGACTTCATTAAACAAAATAATCAGAGAAACTAATGAAAAGACAAAGAAAGTTATTCAAATAAGCAAATGAGATGTAAACTCAACTATTGCGGTTAGGTAGTAAGTATTCATGGGTGTGAGCAGAAGCATGTCAAACTGAACGGGAGTGTCAACACACTGACAGCGATGGGGGTATGGACAGGATCAGATTGTCCAACAGTTGTCTGTTTTTCAATAGGTTTGATCACTCACCTGCCCCTCCCTCTCCACAAACAGTACTGCTGCAGCACTCAGTGTGTATTGTCCTGTCACCTCACCCACAGCTTCCTCTCTCTGCATGTATTCTAGTTCACAGCTACCCCCTACTGGTTCCTTGGCTTACAGTACAACCCCCACATTCTCCAACAGCCCACCGCTCAGCTCTAACTTGTCCCTCACAACAACACAGGCCAGAAATGAGTTTAGGAAGATCAAGACCAGGAAGACTATGTCCAGGTGGCATTAGCTCCTCAAAGCCTGTGCTGATCAGCTATGTGGGATTCGAATCCGGTTAATAGGACCAGCCGCTTATTCGGAACAAATCCTAAAGTACCGAAACAAATCCTAATATATACCTGTAATTTTATTCGCTTATTTGGACCAAAATTCTGCTTAATCAGACCAAAAAAACATGAGAAGCGAATAAGAGAAAGAAGCCACAAGTCGCCACTTAGAGCGGATGCAAAGCAGGTCAGCGATTTATGGGAGGATTTTTGGGATCCCTGGGAGAATTAAGGCTTTTATCAATGGTCAGGAAATCCAAAAAGTTGTGATGACAAGAGCAAAACCAGCAGGAGGTGAACACACTCACCACTTTGGTGATTTTGTTCAGTCCGTCAAGAGAAAGCGTCAGATCACACTGGATAAGTTCTTCAAATGTTGACTGGAATTTAGTAAGAACTTGTTTTTTACAGTGTTACGCTTCGCATGCTAAATACCTATACATTGTGTTGTAGATCATTTCGAAAAACTTGTGTGTGTAAGCAACACTAGTTCTTGTTTGTACATTTGCTATACCTGTATATCGCACAACAAAAGGTTGACTTCCAACACCTACAGGCCAGTGGCACTGACAGACCAGTCTCTCTACTGTCTTCATCAGAAGCGACATGTTCTTCTCTGCCCTCTAGTGAGTTCATCTCTGGATCCAATTCAGTTTGCCCACCAGCCTGGTATCTACCTCCTACACAAAGCTATGCCTTATCTGGACAACCAAGGAAGCACTGTGAGAATCACATTATTTGATTTCTCTAGGGCAGAGGAATCAAACAATTAACACAATTCAACTTGGGATTCTCAGGGATAAGCTGCAGCACATAGAGATGGAACATTACCTTTTAAACTGGAATTTGGACTACCTCACAAATCGACCACGGTATGTGAGGGCATTGCATTGTATGTCAGTACAGGGGCTCCACAGGGGACTGTCTTAGGACCGTTCCTCTTCACCATATACACAACAGACTTCATGTAGAGCTCACCATCCTATCAATTACTTTTGAGCAGTATATATATATATATATATATATATTTTTTTTTTAAGTTAAATATTTGATATTCATTTCTTTACCACTTCTTATTGTCTTTTTCTTTTTACTACAGAGTGCCTTTGGTGCAGTAAACAAATTTCCCATTGCGGGACTATGAAAGTCTATGATTTTCCTAACTTGGTTCTTATAGGATCCCTGCCACTCCTGCTCCAGGGCAGCTTCCAGTGTTAGGGAGGCATTGGACGGTTTGCCAGATCTGATATTCAGAACATGAAGACCAGTCCATATGTTCGATTCCTGCTTCCTGAAGCATGTTGTTGACGAGATGGACATGGTACATCCATGAAAGGAAAGTTGTTTCCAACTGCTTCAGCATAGGATACCACAATAGGGTTCAAGACCTCATCTTGGTATCTGACAGTCAGTATCAGTCAGCGATCCATTACTGATGACATGGAGCTCGGTACGACTACCTATGCTAACGCCTGCTCAAACCATGACTCTGTATGATTCCCTTTCTCAAATGAAACATGGATTCTCCCGAGTTCCTGATTCAAGCTGTATCAAGATTAGATGATCGTCAGGCTGCAAACTGAGAAGAGAACAGTTGACCATTCACCACGAGTCCAATGATGAAGGGAACCTTCTACGGGTTTTCAGCAGATATTGGAATGCATACCATTCTAGGCATGAGGTTCAACACAATGTAGCTGATTTTATATCATCTGAGTGCATATCCTTTGTCCAGTGGCAGCAAGAAATTGTCCCGCAAACTGTGTTACATTGATGTAACTGCTCCTTCTGCAAAAAATGTTGTCAAGACCAGCTGAGTCCAATGCATAAGTCTTTAATGTAACTTGAATTATTAACAGATTTTTTCTGTCTTTACTGAAAATCAACAGCCAATTCAAACAGAACAAATTAGTCCTTTCTCTACATACCTAAATAAAATCTGATCTCAGGGAAAAACAAGTTACTGCTCTTTTCGTTTAGTATCCAATCAATAAACACATTTTACTTTGAATAGTCTGACATTAAGATTGCTAGTGTTAACTATAGACTATAATATTATAATAATGTATACAAATTTTAGACTATATATTATTTAATATTCTAATTTACAAAATACATAATTAGGTGTATCATGTATAACGAATAAAAATTAATAACAAATTATATATTTTCTTATTATTATTCCTGTATTATGGTCTCAACATGGACTAGTAAAAGGCTTGGTCTTGACTACAACGCTTTATATAAACTGCTCACAAAAATTACTCGATCTTTCATTATGGAATAGTTCATTTTGGAACATCCCCTATCTAACAGTTTTAAATACTTTTACTCCCCAATTGCTTCTGAAATTGACTAAATGCTACCCACCATCAATTACCCTGAGCGCTAAACAAAATTTTATAAGCAAAATAAAATAAGTACTGGAATAGTATATGCATTGAGGACATCAGTTAAGCCTGACTGGAAATGTTTCTAAAGTCGTCTTCGTGAAGTAATTCCTGCTTTATTGTATACCAACCTCACCTAGACTAAATTATCATGGACCACAGCGATTTGTGTATCTTTATTATTCAGTGATATATTAATTCAAAATTAGTATCTGTATCTTGAAATAAAATGCAGAAAAATGTTTCATGGTCTATTCAATGAGGCCAAATAAACTATAAATGATCAAATGTTGGCAAACACTGAATGTTTCAAGGCATTTTAACATTTGTTTTAAAAAGCTATTTAAAACCCACAAAAAAGACCCTCAATATTGGAGAATTCAATTCTAGGACAAGCGGTTTCTATAAATTCTACTTCAAACAATACCCCAATGAGTGCACACGACTAATCATCATAACCAAATTACTTAGATTTGTCTTATAATCTACTAGAAGATACCCAAACCCCAAGTAACCACAGTCATACATAAATACACACATGATCCCAGAACCGCATTTACATAGAGAAAAGAGCAGGATGTTCTCAGAGCATAGAAAAGGTTGAACATCTGTTTTTAACCAGGAGTAAGACTCGCATTGCATCACAAAGTCTCTGAATTTAAGTCACAATTGTTTAACCAAATATACACTGTGTTCTGAAACTAGTGGTGGTTCTTTCCATTATCAAGTCATGTGCGTCGTGTTTTGGTTCTTTTGAAAGAGCGTTTGGACTCATCAACAGTCTGCCCTTCGTTGTTGGTCTGTGCCATACTGCAGGCACCCTGAACACGCATCAACAATTGCAGAAACAACGGGATTACCTGAAGAGCACAGAGCACAAACCATTAATCGAACAAGTTTGTTTCACTTTAGTCTGAATGTTGTTTCACAACATTTCTCAAATCCTGACAAAATTTCACTTTATATACTTCAAGGGTACCACATTCAGATACCTGATGCATACTATCAGAGAATCAAGGGTTATGGTCAAGCTCTTACCACAAATGCTTATTTCACAGGACGACGATCACCACAGAAAATATACAATGTAATTACATTATGGACCGGTATCATGTAATATACTTTTGCTATATGGGTGAATGAAAGATGAAAGCCACAACCATGCACCACTACACGCTGACTGTATGCCGTTTAAACATTCTGAATGTATTAAAAGATGGAAAAGGCGTGATAATGATATGTTTAAATACTTTGTTTTAAGTAAAGTTTTAGAATTTATATACAGTTTATTAATTTTCATTCTATAGATATGGGTCATGCCAGTCAACTATTTAAAAAAAAGTGTGTCAGTGGATTAAATTACATTACAAATTACAGTAAAGGAATTACATCCTTTTAAATACTGATTCAGGGCTGGTCCCTAACTATCTGGCAAAAGTCTGCCAGATTATATTATATTATGTTTATAGATTATATTGTGTTTTACATTACTCTTTCAGGACTTTAAAGACTGTAGGGAGAGATTAAGATAATTACTTACCCTTTCATGATTGTAAACCACCAGTAAGAGCAGGAAAGTTAACGGCAGTGCTATGTATGATCCCTGCGCAATGTCTTGATCTGGAAGTTTTCTCTGTGGGGGTGGAAAAAATAATTTATACATTGCTCACGTCTGTAAGAGTCCAGCTGTTGATGTGTAAAAGTCTTTGTTGTCAAAGTGCTTACAACAGGGTTAAAAGTGAAGGTGACATGTTTATGATAGCCTGAGGAGACCAAGGAGATCTGAGGGAGTTTATAGTCATACTGAGAGCTAGGGAGAGTGGTATCCAGCATTAACACATAGCTCTGTGGAGAGCAAACAAAAACACATTATGAGAAACAGTCAAGTACAACAAACAAAATCATTCTGAAATGTCAGCTTACCTCTCCATCACAAGGGAGAGGAGCAAAGTGGAAGAAAAGTGATTGGCCCAGAGGTACACTTTGGAAAGGACTGTCAAGGTTGTCACTCTTATAAAGCTTCACCTAAGAAAGAAAAATGTTAACATCTCCAAAATTAGCATGGATACATTTTACTGCTTTTAAAAGACCTGTTCCTACCCAAAGTGTTGGTAAATGCTCAGGTGATGTAATGATGTTTCCAGTCAGGTCAAACTGATTAATCTGTCTGAAAGCTATGATGTTGATCCCCTCAATATCAGTGCTACCCACCTAAAAGATACAATTACAATTAGTTATAAAGACCGTGCTACAAAGGTAAAATAATTACAAAAACAATTAATACTGAATTTCTGATTTCCTACCTCTATGGACTTTTGCTGAGGCAGTGCTCGCTCTATGTGGTCACTGCCATCGTCTTTTAACTGAATGATGTAAGTGCACCCAGGCTAGTTAAAAAACGGATGAACAATATTATTAACGAAGCACAACGCTAATATAAAATGTTACCAATGTTGTCTTTCCACTGGTATGTGGGTATTATGGTAGTTCTTCCTGTTGCATGGGTTGTGTAGCTTTACAGCTTTACCCTGTTCCCACCAAAACCTTCCATCACTTAAATTAAGATTAGAGAATACTCAAGTCAAATCAAATAACACTGAACAAACCAATGTGCCCCAATTAAGTGCTCCATCATCTAGCATCCTGTAATCAGCGTCCTGTTAGCACTGATAAGGGATTATTTAGTGACTAATAAATTGAACTGCTGTCTCTGACTTCACAGCTACAATGTGGAGCAATAATTTGAAGGTCTATAATACAGTGGACAGTGAGTAGATTTTTTTAAGCAGCACTGCGGTGTCTAATATAACAGAAAATAAAACAGAAAGTCATACCCTTAGACCTCGAAGTCTAAAGCGACCTGTGTTATCAGTTACTGTATCCTCGTTGTACATGCTGCACTGGCCCTGTCCCACAGCTTCCACAGCCACCCCCTGTTCAGCATCACCACTCAGGGATTGCACTGTCCCATAGCAACTACAAACCAAAAAAGAACAAATCCTGCAATGAGTGAAGCACACTATGAAAAAGCAATGACCAATACCCACCCATATGTATAAATGTTCCAGGATAATTTTAAAATATTTATTTAAAAATTAAAGAATTACCAAATGACAGACAGTTTCAGACAGTCCAACTGCAACATTTCAATCGATTTGACACACAATATACTTCTCGTTCTTTTATCTACAGCGTTTCTATGACTACAGCTCTGTTATTAAGCCATACCTGTATGCAGTTTTGAAGCCAGATATGGGGATATGGATGCTCTGACCCTCTTCTACTGTTATCATTTGAGCTGAGGGCTCAAAGCGAAACTCCTTCATCATGGGTTTGAAATAGTACTGGCCAGGACTCTGTAAGGGAAATTATGTAGTTGAATGCGCTTTACCTTTATACTGCAACTATACTGCTCACAAAAATTAGGGGCTATTTCAAAATAAAATAGGCCCTAATGAAATGTACCCTAATTTTTGTGAGCAGTGTACATAGCAGTTTTCACTTTAACAACATTATACTAGAAAGTGAAAGTATACATTGGCATAACATAAATACATTTACCAAAGGCTCAATAACAATTAAATTCAGCCTACAGTGCCCGGATACTAGATTAATAACTGCTTATAATAATAACAACTGATAATCTATAGCTGCTACCATAAACACACCCAACTTACCCCACCCCCCTCAATTTCCCCCATAAACTCACCACCTGACATGTTTTACATTTACATTTGTGTCATTTAGCAGACAGAGCGACTTACAAGTAATACATTCTTACAAGCCAAGCAATTGTGGGTGGGATTTGAACCCTGGACCTTCTGGTCCATAGTCCAGTTCATACTTGTATCAACAAAGTCAAAAATGGAAAAAAAAAAGTATTGGACCAAGATTATATTGGCTATGTGGCTATTAGCTTACTAACACATGTCTGGTCTGTTTGCTTATTCTTATACATGCATGCCACTCAGCCAAAACATTAAAGCCTGAGTACCTTTAACCCCTTTAAGTCTTTAAGTCTAGTTTGTTCCACACCATACCGGTCCAGGTGGAGTCAGGCATAGCACACATTTGACATGGACAAAACAATGTCAGCTGCATAATCAATAAATCTCTATCTAAATGCCTATGAGGGGGTTGTGTATCATTATGCCCAAAACAACTCCAAATACACTACAAACTAAGTACAACCATTGTCCTGTCCATTGTGCTGTGCCAGCTCTCCACCAATGTTTAAATGCAAGAGGAACAAAGGGGCGGGAACAATCATGCTTAAGCATGGTACAAGTGAACCAGTACCAAGCATAGTGTAAGTGCACTGTCACTGCTTACTCCACCCCCTCAGTGATTCATGGCAAGTCCTATTGTAAGTTTGTCCGTTTAGGAGTTTATTCGTAAGCATAATAAGCAACAAAAAACTATGTGGAGATATTTTCCACCCACAATCTCATTCGTCTTACTGACCAACTTCCAAACTAACTGTTAACACTGCCCTGTTCCAAGTTATATCAATGACATTCTACACGCACACACGCGCACGCACAGACACACAGACAGACAGACAGAGACACAGACAGACAGACAGAGACAGACAGACAGACAGACAGACAGACAGACAGACAGACACAGACAGACAGACAGACAGACAGACACAGACACAGACAGACAGACAGACACACAGACAGACACACAGACAGACAGACACACAGACAGACAGACACACAGACAGACACAGACACAGACAGACACAGACAGAGACAGACAGACAGACAGACAGACACACAGACAGACACACAGACAGACAGACACACAGACAGACAGACACACAGACAGACAGACACACAGA
>JAYJMA010004839.1:0-12977 GCA_036873895.1 Parotocinclus cabessadecuia | reverse complement strand
TTTCTGAGTCTTGGTCCTCTCAAGGTTTCTTCCTCCTAAATAAGGGAGTTTTTCCTTGCCACTGTCACCATAGGCTTGCTCAGACTGGGATTGGCCTTTTTTTAGATAATATACTGTTGTAAAGCTGCTTTGAGACAAAGCTCCTTTGTAAAAAGCGCTGTATAAATAAATTTTGATTGATTGATTGATTGATTAACTCATTAGGTTCCAATACTCATTAAGTATTGGATTCAAAGTGAAAAGTAAAAGCAGTAAAAGTTTTGGTTGAGGAGGTTCAAAGGTGGTTGAGAAGCGAGACACCATGTTTTTTTTTTTTTATTTATTTATTTTTTTTACAAAAAAACTCAGCAATCACTTTATTAGATACACCTCCTTGTTTCTGCACTCTTGTTTCCGTTCTCTAATGGTCAGGACCCCCACAGTACCACCACAGATCAGGTGCTGTTTGAGTGGTGGATCAGTGGATCAGCACTGCACTGACAATGATGTGGTGGTTGTGCTTTGTTAGTGTTTATCTTGCTGGTACAGCAGTGCTGCTGTGTCTGGAGTCTATCCCGAAATTCCCATTACTCAGGAGAAAGTGCTCTCTGCCCTGTAATCACACCATATGTGCTTATTTTAAGTTATTAGCACCCAAACCTGGGTCATTGCGTTATTGGGGTTACACCGTGGCTTAGGGATAAGAGTTAGGGACCTGGGCTTGAATCCAGTCCAGGGCATGTAGCGTGGGTGGTGTTTGGATTTGCTTCACATCCATGGAGCACATTCCTTTCCACCAACCCAACTGTAGGATAGGCTCTATGAGCATTATGGAGCTAAACCCCCAAACGTCTTCAACTACATTATGCACAGGCAAACGCAATCCACAGGAACCTATCCCGGAATTCAAAGGGCACAGAAGAAAGTGCTTCCAGTCTTGTAAACTAAACGTTGCAAGTCCCAGTCCTCCAGAAGCTGGCTGAGCCACAGGAGCTGCTGCCAACAAGTCTGGTTCAGAAATGTCTGCTCTGCCACGATCGACTTCAAGCACTGTCATTGTAAAATGGAAACACAGAGGAGCAAATCCAGCTCTTAAAACATCTGGCTCTACTGACAAGTAGAAAACAAGGGCAGGACAATAACGGTTCATCGGGAGCTTCAAAGGCTTCGGTTTCCATGCCAGTGCAGAGACACACAATCCTAAGAACATCATGCAGAACGTCAAGCACGGACGTGGAAAGTTAAAAAGAGAGCGAGGCATAGAGAGGGAGATGTTAGACGGGGGGATTTTATTAGGCTGCACATGCCTCCACCTATAGGAAATTTTATTCCTGGAGAAAGGGTGCTACTTTGTGAGTGAGGACAGCTCAAAGTGCGAGTGTGTGAACATGGGTGACAGGTTGGAAAGTGTGAGCGAGTGTGTGAGTGTGCGCTGAGTGGTTTAGAGTGTGCTGAGAGACAAGGATCAGTGGCAGATTGTTTCCACTGGAAAGAATTCTAGGAATTGGAGAGAAGAGCTATCTGAGACGGAGCACTATGACCCTGAGAATAATTTAAACCACACACACACACACACACACACACACACACACACACACACACACACACACACACACACACACAGCTAGTAGTGAGAGAAGGGACATCATCCTCTAGATCATCATTAATTGCAGGGCTTCCAGCTGGCATTTTCAGCAAAATAATGCTCATCCACACACAGCACAGGAATGCCTCTGCCAAACTGCAATACTTGGCCTACCCGGTTGCCAGATTTATCAAAAACAAATTGAGCATTCATAGCTGGTATGCCAGCCTCGGCACCCTCCCAAGTTCCTGTGGATCTGTGAACAAATCTGCCACAGGATACCATTCTGGACTTCTATGCTTCAATGTCCAACCATATCTCATTTCGTATACAAGCTACAGGTGGCCTAACAGGTAACTAGAGCCTCTTTTTAATTTTTTTTGCTCTAATATTGTGATCACTGTCATATATCAACATTACATTCATGCATACAAGTTTCTTTTGATTCCAACAACACCCTTGGTAAGTTATTTGTATCCATGATTTTATTTCCACTGACTCATTCCATTGACCTCTTTAATCCAGAGTATCCTATGCCTCCAAACGTGACCATCAGTAGGCTCAAATACAACAGCCAACAGAAAACAGATGTTACAATCGAGTGGAAGATCCAGAAAGACAGCGACCTTACTGGGTTTTTCATTGAGCGTCAGAGACAGCCTGTAGATAAGGGTGATACTGTCACTGTCTGGCAGAAAGTGGCAGTCGATCTGGATCCCACCACCCGCAGACACCAAATCACCAATCTGGATCCTGATGGCAGATATGCATTCCGTGTGACAGCTGTGAATCACCGTACTATTGGACATCCTTCAGCCATCAAGAGTCTGGGTTAGAAAACAGTTTTGTACTAGCTAATACAGTTAATTTAGCAATACTGAGTAGTACTTTCACTTTTGTTTTCCCAGACAAGCCACCATTCAGGGCTTATCCTGCTGTTATTGGAGCAGCCATTGGAGGCATGGTTTTGGCAACGGCAGCTACTGTGCTGATCTTCATTTATGTTCTGAGAAATCACAACATCAACCTCCGTAAGTACATCACAGCAATACACACTAATTGACGTTTAATAAATGGTCAATAAATAACTATATTTTCATATGATTTTCCAGGTCTTCATGATGTAATATTTAACAGGTAAACACAGCTAACACTGAGGCTCATCATATTATTAGTGTTTCAGGGAATAAGTCTTATTCATTAAATCTTATCATATCTGTGATATTTCAGGCAGAACAGCCAGTCCAGAGAAAATATCAAACTCCCAGAGGACGAGTCGTTTGGAATTGAAGATGGAGAAAAGGAAAAAAAAGATATTTTAGGTTCTAACAACTGAAATTTGCCTAATTAAGCTGCCTATCTATTCCACTGGCTCTTGTGGTGATATTGTGATGCACCCACAAAATCAGTACAAATATTTTTCATTTGTTTCTTGTCCTGTACATGATGTGTATGTGATGTGTAAACTGATGCATCCTGCAACAAACAAACACTCGCGGGGGAAGCACATTAAAAAGCTTCAACACAATAATTGAATACGTCCATTTTAGGAGTATGGTGAGTTTTCGAGGCTCACTGGAGAGAGCCCAGAGCAGCAACAGTCAGACGGCTATTAACTCAGCCCACACTTGCCAGCACTCGCCCATATGAGCGTGACAGTCAGAAGGCTTAGCAAAATAACCTGAAAAATTATTGAATTCATTGGGTTAGATGACCAGCCTTTTTCAGTGGTTGAAGAACAGTTGTGCCTGCAAGAGCTTAGTATTTTGTCTTGTGGAAAGATGTTTTTGTCTAAGATAATTTTATTGTTCCATTTTTTCCTGATCACGTCGCCAGTAGCACTCATCCAATCGGCAGCATAAAACATGACATGCGATTTCGGACACCCTCTAAGTCTCGGGTGCCCCATGCCAAACAATAAGTCTTCAAATTAGGAATTTAGGCTGAAAAACGTTGGTAAACTGAGTTCCTTAGTTTTGAAAGGTTTTATTGAGTCACCATTCTTCACATTTTCGAAAGGCTTGTTACAAGTCACCCTCGGACAAAAAGGCAAATGAAAAACGTTTTAATAAATGCATGTTAATTTACCCAGCCAGCAGTGCCAGCTTTTCCCACAAGCAATTCCTTATTACTTACAATAACTGTACATGTAAGTAAGTGCTGTATTCACGCTTGACTTAACATTTCTATAGTAAGGAGATAATACCTAAATTAAGGCAGATAGCTAATCTGTATTATTACAGGTTGTAAAGCGTAGGGTTTTGCCCATGATCGAAATCCACTGTTTAAAATTCACACCACTTTTTCCTTTCATGTTAAGCAGTGATAAGCAGCATTAAGTTCACCTTAGTGTGTGATCTCCACAGTTTATACAGTCATGTTTTGGGCAAAACATCTGCTTTGTCGAATCACTTTCTGTAGGTTATTTTCCCAGGATTATAGGTATATATTATAGTTTGTTTTGAAGTGTGTTTACAACATTTATGGCCACACAGGAAACTAGTATATCTTTACATGTAGTATTTGCATGTGATATATTTTGTGCTTAAGTTACCGATCTCTGTGAATACGGTCCCAATTGGTTTCTCAATTTCCGCCATTTAAATGCAGTATACATTGACAAAACGTCACGCTTAGCATCACGCTATAGTAACCAGTGTCGTGTCACAGGCATTTTAGTGTTTTTTTTGTAATTAAAAGGTGTTTGTTATACACCATTTTGCCACTGATTAACTGACTACCAGTTTTCGTGCGTGCTTACATTTTTAAAATATGGTTCTGAACAATTAACTGTTTTGTAATTTTCTCCTCATTTGGTAATTGTTTTTTATTGCTAGTTCATCAGTGGATACTTGCAAAAATAATGACTGGATCATTTTGAACAATTTTAAACAATGTGTGTCATGCTTGTAAAACAAAATGAAAAATGTATGTTTTAAAATCAACTTGTTTACATAAATGTAATCTTAATTTCAAGTGGTCTTGGTTGCATGACTTGCATGAATATGATTTGTCCAAAAAAAAAAATAATAAATTTATTGATATTGTTGCTACATCTGTTTATTTTGTGTAGACATTGAGGACTTACAAGTTTAATGGATGATTTTTTAAGTTAACATAGGTCAGCTAATTTATTATACTTTATTATTATATACTTATTATTATTAAGTAACATTAGAGTTTGTTGTTACTGGTATAACTGGTGTGTATTTCAACTGATCGAAGTCTTTAATGACCCATATTTCTAGGTGTGCTAATGTGGCCATACGTGTGAAGAGAATATAAAGCACTTGGATGAGAACCAATATTAAATTTGATGAACGTGATACTGTGATCAAATAAATAATGATTAATAATTGAAAGATGTGATTGTGCTTTGACCAGTAGCCCTTAGGTTTACATTTCTAATATCTGATGTGATCTGCTCTAGAAAAAAATCTGTTTGATCTGATGCTGATAAAATCTATGAAATATGAAACATTTATCTATTTATTACTTATTTCCATTTACAGTATATTCTGATTTTTGAAGCATTGTACTTTGCTAGAGTCAGCAAATTCCATTCATCCATCCATCCATCCATCCAATATCTTCTGCTTAATTCACATGGGGGTCACGGGCCAGCCGGTGCCCATCCAGCAACTCTGGGCGCAAGGGCAGGAACAACCCTAGACAGGGCGCCAATCCATTGTAGGGCACACACACACACACACACAGTCACAGACTAAGGGGCACTTTTGAGGGACACCGATTGACCTAACACACGTCTTCGGGCTGTGGGAGGAAACCGGAGTACCTGGAGTAAACCCATGCAGATACAGGGAGGACATGCAGACTCCACACAGAAAGGACCCAGGCTGCTCCACCCTGGAATTGAACCCGAGACCTTCTTTCTGTGAGGCAGCGGTGCTACCCACCAAATCGCTGTGCTGCCCTTCAACAAATTCCCAGAGTCATTATTTTACTGGCTAAAGAATACGTTTTATTAAACATTTAAAAAAGAAAGTGTGAGATATTTTGAAACTGGATGTATGGGTACAAATCATACCACATGAACTACAGAGAGAATGAGATAAATGTCTATACATAAAGCTAACGCTCTTGTCCTCTGTGTGTAGCAGAACAAACTGATGCCCTCTAACTCCAGGTTTAGTATTCAGTTATTAATTATATAGCATTCTTCAGGAGCTATGATGAATTATTAAATAACTACAGTGAAAGCAGGTGATAATGACATGCATAACGTATGAATAAACTAGTATAAAAGTAAATAAGGTGTAAACATGCAATTATTGTGTTCATTAAGACCACTGAAGCATGGCACATTTCATTTAGCCAGTGACCTAGTTAGTCAAGAGCTATGGCTGAAACCGAATACTGAGCGAAACAATGGAATCACTTGTAGCTCTGCACAATAACCTAGATGAAAACTTCACCGAAAGTGTTCGGTTCACATAAATGTAAGAATGTATTTCATAATAATATCCTATGAAGGATCTTTTAGCATTACAGGACACCCACTCAGTTATGTCCTGCCAGCCCTGCTGTTAAGATGAGCGTTTGCTGGTGAAAACGCATGAGCTTGTGTGTTTGTTCTCATTACACAGAAGCGTAACATGAGAATCTCATCTCATTAATGAATGTAGAGAGCTCTAGGATTCCTTTCGCCAGGAGAAGCTGCTGCTTGATATATGACTCTGAGTCAGACATGAGCACAGCGCTGACCTCAAACCGAGATGTGACGAGACTACATATTCAATCAGCATCTGTGATTAAATGATTACATTTCAGCATGAGGCACTGGTGATGGACCAGAACTCGCAGTTGGCATTCCAATTCTCCTCAGAGGTCAGAGCTCTACACAAGGTTCTTCGTTTAAGTCGGCAAACCATTTCAATGGCCTCACTGTTGATACACTATATAGTCAAGCGTATCGAGTCATCCATATGTCCTCGTGGACACATGGAGTTGCTTGCTGCTGCTCTATAGAGCCTCAGATTGTACAGTATATGGGTGATAAGGCATTACTGACAGCTGATATTCCAGCATTATACATTAAGTGAATGTTTGTTGCCGGCCATGTTTTAACACATTAAACACCTGAAAGATTTTCTGATGCATCTCAGTTTATATAGGCTCATTGCCGTACTGAAAAACACTTGGCAGGTACAAGGTATGACATTGTGTGAGCTTGTGTGCTCCTGCTTTACTACTGGGCTGCTTTTACAAAAATAGCATTTGTCCTTGAGCAAAACAGGTCTATCAGGGCATGCATGTGGCAAACATGAAATCTATTATGCTTGTTGTCAATATGAATTCTGCAGTTCTCCAGTCTTCACCTCTTCTGATCACAATGATTGATCAATGCAATGGGTATGGTGCAAAAAACATAAGACATATTCCACAAACCAAATGGTAAATGAATATCCGGGTTTGAACTTTCAGTTCTGATGTACTGAAACAAGACAAGACAACTTTATTTACTGTGGTAACCTAACGGTTAAGGTACTGGACTCTGGACCAGAAGGTCCAGGGTTCAAATCCCACCTCTGCCAAGCTGCCACAGTTGGGTCCTTGAGCAAGAACCTTAACCCACAATTGCTTAAAAAAAACAGTAAGACTGTATTAATTGTAAGTCGCTCTGGATAAGGGCGTTTTGGATAAATGGACTATGGACTAGAAGGTCCAGGGTTCAAATCCAACCTCTGCCACAGTTGGGTCCTTTAAATGGCTTGGATTGTAAGACTGTATTAATTGTAAATTGCTCTGGATAATAAGGGCATCTGCTAAATAAGACAAATGGAAACCAGTTTGAGATGATCTGAACTTTGTGGAACAGTCGAGTAGAAACGAGTACACTGTGCCAAGCAAATGGTTATAAGCATTACCTTGGTGAATTGTCATCTTGGGAAACGGGGATTGGAACGTTTGTTCCTCGGTAAGATGACGAGCAAAACTACCAAAACTACTACCACCTCAACCAAAGATCCCGTTTCTGCAGAATCAAAACGAAATCACAAAATTTCTTCCAGCTTAGACCACATCTTGCACGCAGTCCTCACTGAAGACCTCTTGAGGTTTCCATTAACACGAACACAAAACGACATTCATCTGACCAGATAACACATTTCCTGTCATTAACAGAACATTTCTGTGTTTCACCCACTGTACAGCTTTGAAAGCAGAACTGAGCATAGGCTTTTTGCGTGTCACTCTGCTCCATATGTGCACGGTATGCTGTTCCCTGCTTGGGGTTCTTTCAGAAATAGGTTGTGAATGACCTTCGTTGACTTCTAGAAGTAATTCTTGCCTGGACGCAAAGCAATTTTTATGCACAAACCGTGAAACACTTCGGGGTTCCCTGTCCATCAGTTTAAACCTCTGGCCACGATTCTTACAAGACGACTGGGATTTTTAAACTACTTCCTTCACACTACGGCCTTTGGTAACCCCCGTCACTCCTTTTGCCAATCAACATCATCTGCGTTACAACAAATCTTCCCCACAATTGAACAAGACTTTCCCTGCACAAACTGTTTCACCTCTTCTCCTTTTATGAATCCCATCTCACACCCCGCAAGGACTTCTAGCACCCTCATCGTCGTGCAACGCCATCTGCAGGAGCCTGAAGTTACTACCACCTTCAACAAGCAACTCGAGTAGTATTTTGTCGGCTGAGCTCATTTTGCTTTTAGGTTCAGCCCATTTTTGCTCAGGAGTTTAGATAATGATCAGTCGAATTCTGATCAGTATGCAATTTATTTTTCAGCTATTGATGTTTTTTTTTTTCAATCATACGTATTAGCGCATTAGTATTTACCTATACGGTTAGCGCATTAGTCATCATTTGATGTTGTACCTGTTTCTGATCTGGTTTCTTCCCATATCCAAACATAGGTCAGGTAGCGTGTCCAGACGTGTTCCAAGACGAATGAGCCAGTGCGCGTGTGCCCTGAAAATGACTGTCTTTTGTAACCCCGAAGTGAACTAAGCAGCTTCAGAAAGTGAGTGGGAGTGAATGATTATATTTAAACGCTGTGCTTATAATATGGCAGAGCTTCTGGCAATCAACCCTCAAACTGCTCCATTTAGATTTGAAGCCTTTCTGGATTCCACTGTGTAATATTTGGATCTAATCCCAACCACAATGCTACTGGATAAATTTCCCTGCCCAACCTTCAGCATTTCCTCCTAAATTCCTTTAGTCTCTGGAGTGTAATATACTGCTCACAGAATTAGGGGACACTCCAAAGTGAAACGTCCCATAATGGAATATTTTGTGAGTTAACCTGTTTGTTATCAGCCAATAAACTACATACCAAAGCTCTGCAGGGTAATTAGGTAATTACTCCTGGGTAATCAGTGAATTCCTATAGCCATTCTGACCAGAGAATAAGGTCAGTTGCAGATCACAACTATGATATCTCCATAGATAAATCCTAAAAGGTAGTAAGGGGTGCAGAGGGCTCCCCTGTAGTAGCTAATATTGGGACAGAAATGTGCGAATGGCCAGGAGCAACAGCAGTACTACCTCCAAGACATTTTCATGGCCAGCTTCATGGGCTGGGTTTCCATTGCTGTGCAGGTGCACGTCTACGATTCCTTGTACAAAGACACAATTCTTGAGGAGAGTTGGAAGCATAGCACCCTTGGGCTCTGGAGTGAAAACATCTCAGGAGGAATTCGTTTGGGTTTGAAGGAAGACGGAGAAAAACCATCTACACGTAGCGCAAAATACACTATAAAGCCAAAAGTTTGTGGACACTCAAAGGGTGCTATAAAAGCCTTCACTCTTTTGTGACGGTGTTCCACAAGATTTTGGAACATGACTGTGAAGTCACACACTCACTGTGGTTCACTGCGTACATTCCAATTCATCTCAAAGCAGTTCTTGGGACTAATTTGGCAGGACCTATCCCCTGCGGCGCTCCGCTGAGAAATACTTTTGTTCCAGGGCCTTTTCTGGTTTGCACTCCCACCGCCAGTAGGAACACCGTGATGCAGGCCGAATTTCGCTTTGATGACTCAAAATCGCGTTGTATCTCAAGCTCAGTAAAGCCTAAACTTCACTCTTGGTCCATTTGTCTGTGTTCCAGTTTAAGAGCGAAGATCTGTTGTTTCTACAGCTCCTCATGTAGAGGCTTATCAACTCAGGGGCTACGTCTGGACCAATCACTTGATTCACTCAGGGCTCCTGTGCCCTGAAAAAAATAAGCAGGAGCTACAAACTTCCATACATGGCTTTCTATGAACTACAATAATCTACAGGTACTGCAGTGTGAACACACAAAAAAGAAGCACAGTTCTAAGAAATACGAAAACGTTTAAACACTCCCTAAAAGTGTCTGAAAAAGTCGAGGTCAGTGCTCAGTGCAAGCCAGCCAAGTTCTCCATTAAAGTCGTTTAATTACACTAGGGGATAAAATTGGGGGATATTTCGGTAGGGGTTTTCACATTTTGAAGTAAGTACCCCCTATGTTTTGTGAGCAGTACGTGATATAATGGACTTTTCTACTAATCTATTATTTTAAGAGAGCAGGGCAGAAAGTTGATAAAATGATGTCGAATGTGTAAATCTACGAAAGAGACATCTTTAGAGTCAGCGAGGTGTTTGGTAGAACCCAGTGTGCTGCCATTGTTTTGCCATTGGAGTTTTATGAACGTGAGGAGAACAGCAATCGTTCGAAAGAACAAAGGAATAAGGGGGAACCTTGTAGTACCAGTACTGGGAAATAGTGACTCTGTAATAAAACACAATGGTGCAATCATGCAATCAGCCAGCCGTGTGGCAGCAGTACAACGGGCCAGCAGCTTCGTAAGGTTCACATACATCATGATAGGAGAGATGTGATCCCAGTGATTTTGACCCTGGCGTTATTGTTGGTGGGATTCTCAGAATGTTGTTTACTCAGAATGGTGCAATAATGGGAAAACGACCAGCGTGGACAGAAAAGCCTCGTCATGCTGACAGAAAGACGGTAATTCATATAACCACTCCTTACAATGGCACAGAGGAGAAAAGCATCCCTAAATTAATAACCACGATCCATCCGGAGTCAACGCCTCAAGTGCATGGGATGGGACAGCAAAAGAGCAGGTTTCATCACTTCTGTCAGTCAAAAACAGAGGGACAAGGCACAGAATCTGACTCACGGCTGGAAAAAACATGAAGCCAACCTGCCTGGTGTTAGCAATCCGTGGAAAATGTCTGCACCAGTAACATCAGGTGTGGCTTGAATGCCGTAGCCAGAGTATCGCTGCTGAACCAAATGCATTCCTCAGGGCCACAATGTACCCGTCTTCTAATGTCAAATTTAGATTTAAACAAATTCTACAGCACTTTTTAAATATAAACCTATTATAAGTCCAAAGGCAAATACCGAGCAGACCCAGGGTGACCGTGAAAAAAAAAAAATAATAAATTCCGCACCTACCACGAAGAGACCCAAGAACTAAAGAGTCGAAAAAGGAAACCACACCTCCTTGGGCAGCCTAGATATTACTGTATATACATTATAATTATTAAACGAAATGATCTAATCAATACAGTCATTGTAAAATAGGGCGAGTCAAAAGTCACAGGACATGTCGCGTGCTGTGCCGCAGACTTTTCCCAAACGCTGCCAAAACCCCTTTTGATGTTTCTTGGTCGGTAGAGGTTCTTTGTTGTCCACAGTCACGGTTTCTCTGAATTTGGCTATGAGTGATGTAAACAGCCTAAAAATTGGTGATCTTTCTGGGTGTCGGTTGTTGCGGCTATGATACGGCGGCTGCATTCCCCGGACATCAGAATCGTCAGTCAACGTTCATGGCTTGAGTGTGACAGGATCTGAATCCAGTAGAAGACTAGAAGACCAGACATTTGGTATGTGGTAGAACGGAAGATTAACAGCGTGACAGAGAATGTGAAAAACCTGCAGGAACTCTGTGCTGTAATCACGTCAACATGGAGCAGAATCTCGAAGGAACGATTTCAACACCTGCTGCAAACCATGCCATCGAGAGCTGGGGCTGTTTCTAGAGTCAAAAGAGCACCTACCTAATCCTAATCCTAATCCTATATGGGTATACCCAGTGTATATGGAACAAACTGGAAAGCAGACCAGAAACAATCCACTGGCTAAACGGAAGTGAATCCCACTAGCCCAAGGTCTGGTGGACACCTTTAAGAAGAGTAATAACAGCAAAGCGTAAAAGGGAGAACAATACCACAGTAACACTGCGTGCGGATGCACTATGTGGATGACCACATACTTTTGGCTATGAAATACACATAATATAAGAAGGGTTTCTGCTTTTCTTATGCATTTCTCATCTTGTATCCAGCGCATGGCACTTCTGCAGGAACAGAGGAGTCCAGGAATGCTACGTACAACATGTTCAATGACTTTAATTCTCAGAAAGCAAACGCCCTTAAGGTTTCATGCGACTAAAGGACCAACAAAAACATCTGTAACAGCAAAAACAAACAAATCAACCACCAGCTACAATAGATCAGCCTGTGCTAGATGCCATGTTAGTCTTCCAACCAGCCGAGCATCAGCGTGCTGAAGATTTGATCCATGTTCACCAGACCCCATAGAGTAACGATCAGTTAGTCAACAAGCCGAGCAGCAACATCTGGGGTGAGTTCATCGTTTCCAGACTCTGCAGAGAGAAAGCACAACACGGAGAGTTTAAAGAAGACGTGTCTAAGGCGGGAAAAGAAAAGAAGATAAGGAGAAAATGTGCAGACGCAAGCACATACACTAGATCTGACAGCACAAGCACAAGCACTGAGCGGAGTGAAATACAGTGCGAGTAGAACGTGGGAAGACATGCAAACAGTGAGGGAAAAATCCGTCTCTCCGCTTACGATCTGTTCATTCGTAATTAAATTTAATTGCTGGATTTACTTGCCTTGATATCTCACGTGAGCGGCTACTCTAAACGAGCGCATTAAAGCGGATTAAAGCACAACGAGATGGGAGTTGTGTGTTATACGTTCCGGAGTGCAAGTCGTCTAGCGAAGCCGAACGTGTGACTAAAGTGTGATGAGAAAAGTTTGTGAACCCTTCGGTATTACCCGGCTGTCTGCATCCTTTACTCATTAAACATGCGCCGATCTTCATCCAAACCACACAGTTTATATACAGCTCACAAAAAGAGGCGACACTTCAGTATGAAATATCCCATAATAAAATATTCCCTGTTTTATACGCAGTCTATATCCTCACTGTACACACACTGACCAGCAAACGTCTAATACACAAATACATCAAGCTCTGTGGTGACAATTCCTCCAATTTACATGTAGTCCTGATAGGGACACGATACATCCATTATATATATATATAAAACACACGCACGCACACACACACACACACACACACACACACACACACACACACACACACACACACACACACACACA